>JAJHSJ010002049.1:0-62310 GCA_021015155.1 Magnolia officinalis
TTGTTTATCCTCTTCATCCATATATTAGTGACCTTATTAACATAATGGATGGAAAATAAACCCTGTAGTGAGCCCTACAAAATTTTTAATGGTGGAGATCATTATTCTCGCTGCTATTTTTGGTGTGGTCCATATGAGCTTTGGATATGATTTATTTTTGTCTAATGTTTTTAAAATGACATCTAAAAAATGGATGAACGGTGTGGATATAATAAATACTCATAGTGGGCTCATGTAACTTTGATCTCCTTTGAACCGTTCGTACAACATGGAGCTCGAGGAGCATCGACGCTTGCCTTCGGCGACACGTATTTACACCAGCTATATAGCTGGTGTTGGTACACCAGCCAATCCGCTTGCCTCCGTAGGGGCTCAGTTTTCACCAAGGAGATGTTCCTGCAACAGGTGAGGCCCACGGTGATGGTTTTGAGAAACCTATCATGTTTACCGAGCTCATTTTCAGACGTATGACAAAGATAACGTGAATACAAAACTAAGGTAGGCCACACAAAAAGAAACATGGGATTGAACAACCACTATTGAAATATTTGTATGGACACAAATTTTTTATACCAAGCTAAGGTTTTTTTGTGTTTCCAAGTTAATACAGTTAGAAATGACTTTATAATGACTTGAATAACATATAAACATAAAGTGAGCTATTAAAGGTTTCAACAATAAGCATTTCTTTTTCTCATTTTTCCCTCTCCTGTCTTCTTTGAGTTTTGCATGCACTCGATTTTGGTTTCGTCTTAAAGTGATTTTACTAATAGATGGATAGAATAAATTTCTCACAAAGATCACAGTAGGCCCTATCTTCATAGGTTTTAGATTACAAGCATTTTAAATTAAGAATACGAATTGCAGCGTGGCATACAGTACCAACTTTGAAATATTTTTGGAACTGAAGTTTTAGATCAGTCTAATATTCATTTTTCTTTCATCCAAGCCTTATAAGACTTATGAACAGCTTGAATGGTAAATAAACACCAGTGTGAATCAATTTACCTGTGCTTTTTTTTGGTATGGCTCACTTGAGCTCTGGATATGATTTACTTTTTAGCTCACTCTCTAAAATGATTTTGCCAATGGATTGGTAGTGTTGGGTTTTTTCAAAATATGAATAAAATATTTTTTATTAAATAATAATAATAAACTATTTGTGGCTTTCAATGATTGTTGGTGACCATTTATTTTGTAAAATGGTGATGCCTCTTGGTAAAGGGATCATCATTTGAATTTGAAATGGTAGAGGAAGATGTCTTTTCATAAAAATGGTCTTAAAACATCTCATGATTCTATATAAGCATATATTGGGTTAATCCGAAAATCACAATTTCAACAATCCTCTCTCCATTTTCGTTTTTGAAAAGTTATAGTTTTTAAGCACTAAACTGCAAATAGTTTTTCAGTCACTAAATTGTAAGCAATTTTCAAGGGCTAAATTGTAACAAAACGCGGAAGTCAAAGGTGTATGTTGTAAAAATATTTCGGGGTTCAGTTTTTAGTTTTATAGGTCGAAACCCACATTTATTCTATCTTGGAGAATAGGTTTATTGTATCCTGAAAGCGGATTTGTTATAACCCTCTTGCAAATTGGTTTAATCACCGATAGAATGCGAATATCATTTTAAAGATAACGACATCATAATACACCTTAAGTCTATTTTTAGGTGATTATTTTTCTATCTTTTTTCGCCTCGACCCTAGCTGATAGTGTGGATATATTAATAAATCATTATATGACCATAGAACTTGGTGACATATTCGGTTCATAAATGAGTTAAATCCAACTCAAATGAACCACACCACATGACGCAATGGTAATAGTAACTGTCATGGAGAATCCTTAGTAAGGTGTAACCCTCCTTTAAAAAAAAAAAAAAAAAAAAAACGGTGGGTTCCACTGTTCCCTATGATGTGGCCCACTTGAACCTTGGATTAGCCTCATTTTTGGGCTAATGCCCTAGCTTGATCTGAAAAAATAAATGGATGGAGTGGATTCATCATGTCATCCTTGTGGGCCCCACCGTGCATATGAACAAAAAAATAAAAATAAAAAACCAAAACAACAAGTGACGTGCGTTAGTAAGCCCCACAACCAAGCCTCTCTCTACGACTCTCTCTATCTCTCTTTCCTTATTCTTCGTTATATAGTTGCGCACATGAACCCATCCACCATTCATGCCATCATCATGGTAGGACCCACTCCTCAATCTAAACCGCCCAATAGATCCGAACCCTCGAGTAACCCTAGCCCTTGAAATCTTTTGCCTGAAAACCTTTGATGTAGCCCACTAAAGATTCAGATCTTCTTCGTTTTTAGTTCACAATCTATCTTTTCTTGCAAAATTGACGAACAACTTAGATCTCTCTAACCATCACTAGTGGACCCCTGCCTAGCCTAGCCATCAAAACTGAAATTTTGAGCATCCACGCAAGTTCCGTTCGAAGTGGAAACTCGTTCCGTTTTCGCAGGCACAACCTTCCTTCTCCATAATGGCTTTTGATCTCCACCGTTTCATAGCCTCAGATTCAACCTATATCTTAGTATTAGAAGACATCAACGGATCATCGAGTCTCCTCCTGTAAAAGTATGTTGAACTTCGTATAACTAGAACCGAGTTAGACTGTCTACACGTAATTTTCAGCCATCATACATGGGATCTGTCACACTAAATCAGGTAGGTGATTTTTCCGATTGAAAAAACTACATTATTATATACTATAATTTCATTAATTATTTATTTCGTATTGTTGATTTGAGACATTTAATTTTGGTTTTACATGATTAGAATGCATTTATTTGATTTATAGTATGTAGAAAAATTCATTTGATTTTTGTTAAATGCTTTTTAATTATATTATAGGTGTTTTGCCCTTAAGGACCATTACGTTATTTTGATACGAGTGATCTGCCTAGGGTCATTCCCGAAAGGATAGGCACGGGTGCTCTGCCCTGGGCGATTCTCTAAAACGATCAACACACACACGGGTGCTCTGCTCTGGGTATTTACTATAAAAGTTTATTCACCAGGTGCTCTGTCGAGGATCATTCTCTAAAATGATTAACACACACGAGTGCTCTGCTCTGGATTGAACAAAAAAGATTTTAGATGATTGTATTATCTTATTTTGTTATTATGAAAAATAAAATATTATTGTTGTCATGTAAAATGCCGATTCAATACTCGTAATTAATCTTATTTATTTTATTGAGTTGTATTGGTGTTAACGTAGAATTTTCAATTATGGAAATGGTGTGACCCTACGAGCCGTCGCGCTCACACCAGTATAAATAATTTTGCAGGATTTGTACATGAAGAATCAGTTAGGTAAGAATGAAGTTTTATTTATTTATTTAGAAATTAATTAAAGTTCAATGCATATTATTATTATTATTAGTAGTTTTATATCAATGTAATTAAATATTCAATGATTAATTTGTGAATGCTATTTAATGATAATTACTTTGATTCCTTTGAATTATTTTGATTGCCGTAAAAATCATGAAAATAATATAGGTTGTGGTGTATATTTTGTTTAAAGTCAATTCACAGTTCTGAAATTCTGGTTCGGGCCTAGCCAACCCGGGTACCAAATTTCAGGGGTGTGACATGAGGTCCATGGTGATTTTTATTTGTAATTCAACGTGTTCATAACAAAAGGAAAACACAAATATTGCTTAATCCAAATTTCTAAGCTAATAAGTTTTTAATGACGGACATTCAATTCCTGGGCTTCTACCCTGATATTGAAAATGGATGGACGGTGAACCATACATCACAGTGTGTCCTTCAGAGCCGCCGCCTGTGCTAAGCTAGGGACATTGGTGGTAGGACCCAATCCGCACCACCTGTACATCTCATCACAGGCCGGGGCTATGAGGAGACGCCGTTATGTAATGGTGCTATCAACGCGTCCATCCACTTTCCAATTGTCTACCGTTGGCACCTATGAGTGGCGAGTATGGAAGGCTCCACTCGCGCGTGTACTCACATTTTTTCCCTTGCGGGTAAACTGTCCTTTTGCTAGCTGATCTGGACCGTCCATCATGGACAATACAAGGGTTGGACCGGCCCAGCCTATTACGTGGCTATTTGGGCTGGGTTTTGGCTGCGACTTGAGGCCAGTGGCTTCGATCATGGGCCCCAGTTGAGTCCCAAAAATTAATTTGCTGACGTAAATCTGAATTCGGCCATTCATCAGGAGGGAGCCAGAAAATCACTAATCAGCTCATCGGATCTGCCCCACTTGTACAGTGAATCTGCACCGTCAGTTATCCTTGAGTATGGCCACTTAATGAGCGGGACCCTCAAGATTTTTGAGCCATCGCAAATGTATGTTGTGGCCCACCTATCAAACAACATAATATCGCACGTGCCTACGTGCGGGTTTCTGATCCGACTGAAAGGGGTCTAACTACGTGTTCGTGATTGGCCAACCTCGCAACATCAAGTGATCAGGAATGTTCATTTACTGGGCCCACTGCCAAATGCCAGTGTCTCGTGAAAGGTGCCTGTGTTGCTAAGCCCACCATCTAGCATAATTTCCCCTCCCCCTTTTTTTTTTTTTCTTTTTGTTGTTTTTTCTTTCTAGGTTAGCTTGTTAGTACACACCCATGCCCATGTCAGTACACACACTCCATGTTAGCCACCCTTATTAGGGATCGATACCAAGACCTCGGTGTTGAACGAGGTATCTCCACTCAATCTGCCAGTTCAGATATGGATATGGGAGACATCATTTTCTAGGTTTATATGGTCTGGTGGGCTAGAAACGTCCCCATGCATTTGGACTCCTTGGCATCCGCATCACACTTTCTGACCGTCCATTGGGTCCACTTAACGATTCTTCTGCTGCTGCTGCGGCAAGATAAAGCAATCGACCGATCTCAACCTATAACGGTCCAGATTGATAATATGGATTCTCCATGTGTCCAAATGCAACTACGTGCATTGGAAGGTTTCCATGCAAGGCGAACTACTTCATTTCACTTTTAATTATAGATTTTTTAATTATTTTTTCTATTTTTTGTATCAATGACCTTCCGACGAGGTGGCGCGGGCTGATCAGAGCATGGCCTAAGCAATAAAGCCACATTAATCTAACAATCTCAACCATCCAATCTGGGTCCTTTACCCATTGAATTCAGACCGTTCATCGAATTTATTTATTTTTAAATTCTTGTAACCATTCATCTGCACTCTAAAGTCCTCGGATAGAACTTCTAGCACATACTGATGATTGGATTCCAGCCAAGGTCCATACCATGATGGTGCCCATCAGTTGGACAGTCCAAATTCATTGGATGCGAATCACTCGTACTGTACAGGATCAAATAATGGAAAGGTTTACAGGTGTACATTTGCAGAGAAATTCGTGAGCATTATTGGCTCTTTTATTTTATTATTTATTTATTTATCATTTATTTACGAATTTGTCATGTTCTCTCACTCTGACCGATGAATTATACAATGCTCGGCCCAATCTTTTCATACCCAAGATCGGGTTTTCAAGTTTCTACGGTGGGCCCACTTAGGATGGCCCACGCAGCCAAAAAAACACCCAGATAAAAAACCACGACCGTTCAATTTTCGTCCAGCACACTACAGTTAAGGAAAGACAGGAGCCACTCATCAACCAATGCAAGGGGACCAAATGGATCTAAAGATTCAACGGCTAGGATCTTCCAATCTGCTGGACTTTTGAGGCATAGATCATATGCGGTGGGGCTTACCATATCAATGGCTTGGATCACTGAAACATTAGCCCCTCTCGAAGAACAACAAAGAAAATCCAAGGTAGAGACTATTGGCGGAGCATTGCATAATACTTCCTATTGATGATGCACGTTTGACAAGTACACTAGGAATACGGTCCTGTGGCGGTGCACTCCTCTACGTGTCACTTACATCAATCCAAGCCGTCCAAACAGTGGGATCCACTGTAGATATACGGCATCCACAAAATCGGATCAATTAGACAAATCTGGGACTGTCATTCACGGTCCATTCTTGTTGAATTTGGACTCCTTACTATTATTTTCAATTTTCACCGTCCATTAGATGCCTACCAATTGGCCACTTAAGATCATAATTTCAGCTTCATCTTCGGGTTACAACCCATCTACGATGGGCCCCACTATTTGAACGCTTTGGATTTGAGAATTTCTTTATGGATTGGACTCCTTACAATTGATTTTTAACTTCTTTTTTGACCGTCCAATGGATGGCCCACCAATTGGCCAGCCAGGTTCATAATTTCAGTGTGATTTCCAGGCTACAACCCATCCACAGCGAGTCCCACTATTTGGACGGTTCAGATTCGAGCAAAAACCATGTGGCCTAACAGATCATTCCTCGTCATCTCTGAATCAGTCCCCCCCCACTCGTTTTCAGCTTTGTCTACCAAATCGTCATCTGCATGCCAAACACATAATAAAACATAAACGAACAAAACAAGAGCCATCGTCTCATCGTTGGAAAACAACAGCACAACTTCCAAACGAGTCCAACACCACCAACCAACGAATATGCTATCCACCGTCCGTTCTTCTTACTTCCTACCCCAACCCGTCAAACTCACACCACCTCACAAGTTACAGCATACATGTATTTGATCCAGACCGTACATATCGTGGCCCACCTAAACAGATGAGGCTTTGCTCGAAATCGGACGACAGTATCACACTCTAATCCCTGAAACAAGGAGAACTATAGGTGCACCATCCTCAAAAAGCACATCCACTGCACACTGGGGATGTATGCTTTTGATCTAGACCGTCCAGATTGTGGGCCCTTCTATGGATGGGGTTTGCTGAAAAATTGACGATGACTGAATAATGTTATTTGATCAATGGACATTTGGTCCGCTTCTCTCAAGAGTCTGCTAGATGTTCACTCCCCCATTTAACATCTGATCCGTAAAAATTCGGAGGCTAGCCCCATCCAACGTAGAGCCACCAATTTGGACGGTCTGGAATGAAGAAAACAAACACGTCATGTTCTACAACATGCCAAAGTATCATATAAATCCTCTATAAACAAAACCTATCCTGGTAAAAAATATCTTCTCCCCTCAGGGGTAGCCTAAAAATTCACAATGTTAGTATCCAATCAATTTACATTTGGACCACTTATCTTTTCAAGATTTTACTTGATGTCCACCTACAAAAATGTCATGGCCCATCTGTACTGGGGCCACCAGATTGGACGGTCAAGATCAATGAAAACAAACATCTAATGTTGGACAACATGCCAAAGTATCGTATCAATCCCCTCTAAACAAAACCAGCTCTGGAAAGAATATATATATAAATAATCTCCTTTCACTATCTAGACCCTCCAAAGTCAATGCTAAAACCCTTCAACTCCCCTTCTCCACTTCTCTCCCATTGATCCATCACCATGCCATTTGAAGGAGGGCCAGACCCGAACCCGCCCACCGCCGATCACATCCTCGACTGGATTGAAGATTCCATCTCTTTCCTCCCATCTTTCCCCGGCGATCCTTACAACTCCCATGAAATTAATAGCGACCACTGGTGGGATCAAGATCTCATTGATGCCACCTCCCTCAACAGCTCTCCCATCCTCATCCCCGATCCACCGGCACCCGCCTGAACTGTCGAAGAAACGGAAACAGCCCAACACTTGACCCCCCAACCAACCCATCAACGACGCCACAGAAACCATGCCGAAACTAGTGTTGGGGAGGAGAACAATAACGACAACGGAGCACAAGGAACGCCAAGAAAAACCGTCGCCACACAGAAAAGACCAACGGCCAGGACAAACGGCAATCAATCCCAAACAACAATGCCCACAAGGATGCAAGGTGGGCCGAACAATTGCTCAACCCTTGTGCACTAGCAATAGCTGCCGGCAACCTCTCGCGCATCCAACACCTCTTATATGTCCTCCATGAGCTGGCCTCCCCTTCTGGCGACGCCAACCACCGGCTCGCAGCTCACGGCCTCCATGCCCTTACCCGCCATCTCTCCTCTTCAGTGTCAATTCCCACCACGGGCAGCTTGAGCATCATCGCCTCAACATTCGCCTCGACCGAACCGCGTCTCTTCCAAAACTCCCTTATCAAATTTCATGAACTTAGCCCTTGGTTCTCCTTCCCCAACTCCCTTGCCAACACATCCATCCTCCAAACACTGGCCACAGATCCCAATCCCCGCCGCAATCTCCATATCCTAGACATCGGCGTCTCCCACGGCGTCCAATGGCCAACACTACTTGAATCCCTCACTCGCCGCCCCAGTGGCCCTCCACCACTCGTCCGCCTCACTGTCGTCGCTGCTGCTGAAAACCCTCCCTCATTCTCTGCCGGTCCACCCGGCGACGACTACCCCTCTCGCCTCCTCCGGTTCGCCAAACGCATTGAACTCAACCTCAGAATCGACCGCATTGAGAACCACCCCTTACAAGCTCTTACTCCTCAAATCCTCGGAGTCGCCTCTCGTGAGGAAGAAACCCTGATCGTTTGTGCCCAATTCCGCATCCACCAGCTGCCGCACGAGGACCCTGCTGACCGGACAGAGTTCCTGCAACGGATTAGAGATCTAGAGCCGGATCTGGTGGTGCTAACCGAGAACGAGGGGGACTGCAGCTGCTGCAGTTGCGGAGATTTTGCGACAGGGTTCCCGCGACGAGTGGAATTCCTATGGAAGTTCTTGGACTCGACGAGTGTGGCGTTTAAAGGGAGGGAGTGCGAGGAGAGAAGAGTGATGGAAGGGGAGGCTGCGACAGCACTTTCGAGTATGGCGGAGATGAGTGAAGGGAAGGTGACATGGTTTGAGAGGATGAGAGGGTTAGGGTTCGAAGGGGAGGGTTTTGGGGAGGAGGCAATCGAAGGAGGAAGGGCGTTGCTCAGGAAGTACGATAACAATTGGGAGATGAGATCGGAGGAAAAGGGAGAAGGCTGCATTTGGTTGTGTTGGAAAGGGCAGCCGGTCTCATTTTGCTCGCTATGGAAGCTGCCCACTAAGAAAAGCTAATGGTCTCCCCCACCAATCATTCATCCATTTGTATGTCCATCTCATCCATCTGTCCATACACTATCCGCTTTGGGGTGACAAGTGAGAACCGAGCAGAAGCCCATGTCCCACACATGGAGGTTTTGCAGGTTGCTTTACCAGTAGGGGTTTTTCCTTCTAAGTCTCAGGAACAAGCCTATATTGCCTGGGTTTTATGTGGAGTCAATGTAAA
Organism: Magnolia officinalis; assembly: GCA_021015155.1. NCBI lineage: Eukaryota > Viridiplantae > Streptophyta > Magnoliopsida > Magnoliales > Magnoliaceae > Magnolia > Magnolia officinalis. Next base: position 9,222 of record JAJHSJ010002049.1, read on the forward strand.
GGTTGTGTGGATTCAAATTCTAAGGAGGTTTTAAGCTAGTTTGTATATACAATTTTGCTGAAATGAGCCTTTCAGGCCCCATGTTTTCCTATGTTTGTTTCATGGGATGCTCAAGGTGGGGCCCAGCTAGTGGATGATCCAACTCGCTGGTCACACTGTCCACGTGTAGCATCCATCAATCAACTGTGCCTGTAGAAGGTGTTTATATGGATGGACAGCAATCCACCTTTTTTTTTTTTTTTTTTAAATTATTTTATTATTTTGAAAGATGACAATTATATTAAAAACGAAAAAGATTACAACAAAAAGAAAAGAGCCCACTGAGACAGCAGACAAAACTCAAAACACCTAAGAAAAGAAAATCACATCCCTTCAGGGGATCTACATGCGTGACCCACTCAATTAAACTCTACTTTGCCTTCGATGAGACAACCCCCGTGGGATTGGAGATATCGCTAAAACATCTGTTGTTCCTTTCTTCCCAAACTGACCACCAAACAGCAAGAATAACCATCCTCCTCCAAATCTCCGTCCTAACCTTCCCAATGTGAACCCAATGCCACGCTTGGAGGAGAAGATTAGCCTCAAGAGGAAAGCACCAGCTGATATTGAACCGGAGAAGGAAATCTGACCAAATAGAGGAAATGAAAGGGCAATGCACTAAAAGGTGGTCAACTGTTTCTTCTTCCCGCATACAGCAAAAGCAAATGTTAGGAAGGATCATTCCTTTTCTCCTCAGATTGTCTACGGTTAAGATTTTCTTTTTGCCAGCTAACCAGCCACTGGCCGCCCTGTGGAGTCCAGTGGAGAAGGCGTAACTTGACAGCCACTATCTTAGGGGGAGCTGCATATTTCCAGAAGAGAAAGGACTGGCTAAGATCGGGATCGGGCAGATTGAAGTGTATCTGATTGTAAAGAGATCGGACAGAGAATCTGGAGGATTTTTCCGGTCTGGTCTCCATATTATGCTGTCAGCAGAGGAAAGGGTAGGAAAAGTAGCATAGATGCAATCCAGGAGATCAGCAATCCACATTCAATGGCTAAAAATTCATTGATCAAATGAATATCCGAACGGAACTGTTTTCGGGCCAACGGACAATCTATGTTCCAGCCCACCTATCATATACAAGATGACTTGAGCAGTAGAATAGTGTGAATTTGTGGCACTGAATCTTTTCTGTGTTGCAATCAAACCAGAAGACAGGATGTAGGATGGCAAAGAAGGATAGAAATGACTGGCACTATGGAACTTGCAAGGGGAGAACATTTACAGGGATTTCTACTGCAAAATTGTTCAAAATTTCTGATATTACCCACCAATACCTTGACGTTTTTAAGTCCCAAAATGCCCTAGTCTACTTTTCTGTAATAAGTAGGGCTGAGTATTGTGGAACCTACATGGTATGTGTATGACATCCAACCCTTACAACAGGTGCAGCCCATCACGATGATCACATGAATAAAAAATCAGGTTGATTTGATCATATGGTAGTCCACACCTTAAAAACAATGCACCAGCCAAAAAAAAAAACTCAAAATTCACTTGTGGCCCACTGTTGATAGGAACGGTGTTCGTTTGATCATTATAATGAGGTGCACCTGTTGAACCAGTTGGATGTCATACACACACCATGTGGGCCCCAAATAGCTTGTCTCTGCTACCACCAAAAAATAGATGAAGGCATTTTGAACTTTTCACTCCTCAAGAAGCCTGCTATGGGACTTAAAAAGTCAACAAAGTTTTTGGTGAAATTCTGTATGCTTGAAGAAAATTGTAGTAGAAATTATAAAAATGAAGAGTTCACAATACAGGCGCAGTTTGGAAAGTGAACAAGAAGAAAAGTATGCCCAAAGATGAATGAAGGGAAGGTGAAATGAAGAGAGATGATGAGAGGGTTAGGTTTTAGGGGAGGGTGTTGGCAAGGAGGTGATGGAAGGACTGAGGGCATTCGTGAGTTAGTACGGTAGCAATTGGAAGATAAGAATTGAGAAGGGAGATGGGTGCATTTTTGGCCGTGTTTGAAAGTGCAGCCAGCCACCTTTTGCTCACTGCAAAAAGCTGCCTGCTAAACAAAGTTAATGATCTTCCCCGCTGATCATCCATTGATCTCCATCCATTTTTCTGTCCATCTCATCCATCGCTCCATCCATCCATTATCAGTGTTGGGGTGAGAACTGAGGAAAGGTCTACATGGCCTATGTGTGGAGGTTCTGTGGGTTGTTCTATTTGTAGGGGCTGTCCTTCCAAGTCTCAAAAGCCTATATTGCCAACATTTTATGGGATTCAATGTACACGTGCTGTGGATTAAAATTCTACTTAAGCCAGCTTTGTGCTACTTTGCTGAAATAATGAACTTTTGAGGCCCCATGTTTTCCTAATTTTGGTTCATGGGGTACCCAAGGTGGGGCCCAGAAAGCGGACAGCCGAGCTCAATGGTCACACTGCCAACACGTGCAGCATGCATGCACACACACACACACACCACACACACACACACACACATATATACATATATATATATATATATATATATATATATATATAATATATATATATATATATATGGACAGCGATCCACATTGATCAAATGAATGTCCAGCCAGAATGAATTTTGGGCCAATAGGAAATCCAAGTTCCAGCCTATCTATCATATGCAAGTGGTTTGACTGGGAGAATGGCATGAATGTGTGGCAGTGGATCATTTGTGTTACAAATGAAAAAAGAAAGGGAAAAAAAAGAAAAGAAAAAAGAAGGATGTAAGATAGCACATAAGGATAGAAATAGACTGCCAAAATGGAACAGGTAAGGGGAGAATCTATAGAAATGTAACTATTAGCAATAAGGGCGCAGTTTGGACAGCAAACAACAAGAGAAGGTGCAGCCAAATCAGACCACTAACATGCTGAAATGATTACCAACTTTACAATTGTTCCAACATTAAAGAACAGAACTGTCCCATACCTCAAGAACCATATATTCTTATGGAAGTCCGTATGTTCTGCCTACACACAGGGCACTTGGGGTTTGAATCACGCTCTACTACCGACAGGGCCATCTTGGACAGCAAACGAGATGCCCACATGGGACGAATGCCGACCGCCTTCGCCTAGTTAGACAGATCACGCATAATTCACCATCAGGAACATCTCCCGACTCGTCATCGGGGTTGCTTTCAGCAGTAGCATTGCTCGGTGCTGAGGAGGCTGTTGCCTCTGACGTCTCCACTCTTTCCATCTGCACCAGTTCCTGTATTCCCAAGCAAGCACATGATTTTGTTGACCCAAACAAGACTTTATCATGCCAGTGGAAACAGTCTAGGCTAGCTAGCATGGCCCACCCACAGGTTCAAGATTACAAATTACAATGTGAAGTTGGAAACTAAGTTGATTTGAACAGGAAATTTTTCTAGAACAAAACTAGCAGTACCACCATGCTAAAATAGCAATATGAAGAACACATTGGTAGTGTTGTAAAAAATGGGACTTGCTATTCTTATTTACAAAGAAATTACAAGATCCTGATGCACCAGCATGTGCATGGTTTCCCATACACAGTGCGTACAAGTGGGGCCCATGTTGCAAGCACCAAACCATTGATCTGACAGGCCCCACCCTGGATGGGGGAAGCCAAAATTCTCATTAATTGAAATTTCCTAACCCTTCAATCGATGGCTTACAAATTGACAACTGAGTCTGTAAGAAAGTGAGAGACTGGACTTCTAGGGTCTTCAAATCTAGATAACTGTAGAGGCATCCCCAGTCCATGGTTGTTGCCATCACATCAACAATCTGGATCAATGAACCACGGGCCCAACTTGAAGGGAATGGGCGGGATCAGGATCCTATGGCTCCTTTATCTACATCTGTAATCAAGTTGGCTGACAAATGGGGCATTTTCTGTTTAGAACCAACCAAAAACCACAACGCTTGGTGCTTTTTTTTCTCTCTGATGGGTGTGCTGGTGGACCAATCTAGAAAACTGTAGAGGCATCGCCAGTCCATGGTTGGTGCCATCATATCAACAATCTGGATCGCTGAACTACGGGCCCAACTTGAATGGAATGGGCAGATCAGGATCCTATGGCTCCTTTATCTACACTTGTAATCAAGTTGGCTTGACAAATGAGCTAAAAAATGAGGCAGATCCAAATCCCTGGTGTACCACACCACAGGAAACAGTGGTGATTGAACGCACACCATTAAAAACTTCCCTGGGCCCACTGTAATGTTTATATGCCATCCAACCTGTTGATTCGGTCGCACAAACCTGGATGAAGGGAAAACACAAATATCAGCTTGATCCAACACTTTTGTCGCCCCCAAGAAGTTTTTAGTGGTGGAGCCTTCAATGGGCTCCACCCATGCTGCACACTACGCAATCTGAGTCCATCCTTTTGGGCCTTCACCTTGCCCTTTTAGAGCCTTCAATGGGCTCCACCCATGCTACTTCACCTCTTTTGGTCTCAATTAGTCTAGATTCCACACTCAATATCATGAAAATGAGCAGTCACTTTGTAAGTCGGGAGTTTTGCTATTATACCTTACAATGGAATAGCCCAATATACCAAATGACAACGTGCCAAGAACAATGCCACTCCAAAACAGAACGTTGGTCCTTATCCCAAGATCTCCCTCCATTTGATCCTTTGTCATATCAGACCTGCACAAAGAAAATCAGACCAGTAGTTGAGCAAGAGGCAGTAACACTGCCAGCAAAAATAAATACTGGAAGAAGGCAGCAGCACTCACCCAAGCACCATGAGAAAATTGGAACAAAACAATACGGAGGAGTAGCATAAGATTAGACTAAACCTCAGATAGGATTCAAGATCCTTTGCCAAAAAAAAACTCGACCACGATGCAGGTAACTCAGGATGAAGTTTCAGAAGATCCCCCAAAAATCCTAATGGACGAAGTTTCAGAAGATCCCCAAAAGTCCTAAAGCATCAGGACATGAAGTTCCCTGTCCCAACAAGAACAGCCCGTGGATCTGATGGGCTCCATAATGGATTGGAAGATCCCCCAAAAGTCTTCCAGATTAGAAGAAGCAAGCCATCTATCAAGCCTTCTCTCCCAGTACTGCTGTATTTTTTTCTTAACCATATATTTGTTAGCTATTGATTGAGGTGGTTAGGATCTTCCGACCTTGGAGATCTTTTGAGCATGCCCCATTCAGGGAGGGACCTAAGATCAACAGCCTGGATCACCAACACATGGGCCACACTATATAGATTGCTCCAACAGGACACTATTACGTTGCAATGCATCAGAACCAAGGTTTTTTTTTTTTTTTTTTTTTTTAATTTTTTGAGAGATATCAGAACCAAAGTTATCATATCGCAAATCATAGGAGGGCCTGAGTCAAATTGTATCATAAATCTTGAGATTTTTTTTTTTTTTTTTTTTCCAATTTTCTTAAAATCAGAAAAAAAAACCCTGAATAAATTATAAATAAATCAGAAAAATGTAAGAAAACACATCAATTATTCATTTTCCATCAATATGCACCAAGAAAGTATCATGACATTCTTAATTGAGAATCTATAACTAACTCGATAGACTTCAAAATAATGTTCTCCTCATAGCATAAACATTGTCATGTTTCAAAGTTAAAATCATAAAGCGCAAGTTCCTAACGAGGCCTTAAAAAAATCTGTTATAATTTTTCATTATTATATAAAGAATCAAATAAAGCTTTGAATTTAAAATCACATAATGGAACTCTAAGAAAACACAATTTGAATTTAAGGTATGTGGAAAAAATAAAGAAAATAAGTATATGTCTTTAATTTGAAGTCAAATCCTAAACACCATGACTACAATAAATATAGCTAAAAATGATCGCAATAATCCCGTAAAAGATTCCCGATGAGTCATCGATCATTTGGTGTTTCGACCAATTAAGAGGTAAGAAATCATTTTAAAAAGCTCCAGAATTTAAGAAGGTTAAAGATAAGATCATCATTTTATCTCTTATAAAGAATAAAATAAAATAATTGACATGTTAAAAAAAACCTTAAAGCCCCCACAAATTTAAAAATAGGAAATAGAAAGCAAATAAAATTTAAAAAACGAAAAGAATAAATAGAATTTGAATCGTAAATCATGAGTTGAATTGTAAATCATAGGATTCATCTCAAAATGTGATTCAAATTGTTTTGCTTAAGATTCGACTTAATTGTAAATCCTAAATCATAGGATTTTGACAGCAATGATCAGAACCCCATAATTTCTCCAAAGCAGGGCTGTCCACAGGTTGGGTTCAGGTTGCGTACAAGCGTAACCAGCTAAGGGATTGGACTCGAGTCCTGCCAGATTCAGATGTGCAGACCATGTGTGAGGTAGCGTATCAGAATCTTATCAGACTCAGGTATCACATTGGTCTTTCAGATACAATTTTCCACACAAATTCAGATCCAGGATGGAGTTTGGATCAGGATTTAGGTATGAATACACATTCAGGTCCATACCAGAAACAAGCATTTTCAATGGCTTTTAAACAATAAATATAATTAAATAAAGAATAAAGCTAAAACTGTCATCTAATTGGGTGCCATACATGTATCCAAAATCAGGGTGCCCAAGGAGGCTGGAGTGGATCCAGTCGATCATTAGTCGGGCCCTAAATTTTGGATCCACATCCAATGAGGGACTGGTACTTCAGGTATACAAGATATGGTTGCCCATAGGTAATCCTACTCCACAGCACGCACGCGCGCACACACAAAGCACCTATCTGCTTGCAAGCACATCTGCATAGACCTAGATGTGGGCAGCACATGAAAAGAGAAGCAAGGAGTAGGGAAGCCCTTACAGGAAATAGGGAAGCTCCTTGCAAGACTTAATCTCAGGAACTCCACCTTGCAAACTGCAAGTGCCAACTGCAGTTATCTCCTTTCCAATTGGAAGAATCTTTTCTTCATCCAACAGACCAACCTTCTCAAAACAAAACAATTACTGAATGAAGACAACAGTAAAAATAAATAAACATTTCAGGAAATCCAAGAATGCAGGTAGAACAAAGAAAGGAGGTAATCAATAAGCGAACTATTTCTAATTAAATTATGCATGATCGGAGGAAATGATGCTCTTTTCTTAGACCCAGAAATAGCTGGTGGGGCCCACCTTCCTGTAAATCTAAGCTGTACATCAGTTGGTGGGCCCCATCATAGGATGGGCCACACCCTACTCCCAATAAGATGATCCTAGCCATCCAATCGGTCGCTTGCAGATGGATGACTAAACCAATAGACCTTAGTTAGCAGGGGTCCAATCAGAGTGAGGATCATATATGGATTGTTTGAATCACCAAAAGTGGAACCACAAGTACCATCTGGCAAGCCAAGCAGATTGCTGCATTGAGCACTTTTTTATTGCCATTGAAAGTCGGCGCGGAAGAGTGGGCCCTCAGGATTTGATGGTCTACATGATATGGGACCTCCACAAAAGCCAAGGATGAACGGTTCAGGTCTAGTGGTCCACCTAACCACTACTGGAGCAGATGGGTCTAATCACCCCTCTGATTCTTCAGTATATACCCAAAATTACGATCTACGGCTTGGATTGTTTAAGGAATGGGCCACATGCACAAAAACCCACTATCTCTTTTTTATCTCCTTATAAAGTCTTTTGTATTCGTAATTGCTTGATTTCATCAAAGGGTATTTTTATCTATTTATAAAACGAGGGATCAAGAGATAACGGATTGAGATTGGATAGGATACAGTTTATCCCTATCTAATACAATCCCTTATGTATTTCTCCCTCATCGAAATTTCAAATTCTCTTTAATTGTAAAGTTCTGAAAGAGAGAAGAAGTGGGAAAGGTATGTGGGACCCACCCACTAGTGGCTGCCCACAAGTGGGCCCCACAGGCCCATGTCCAACAGCCACCAGCCAAGGAAACACATAATTCCATTCAAAGGACTTACAGGATACCCATGACCAAAAATAGCCTGGAAGATTGTATATGGAGAAGCATGAACTGGACGCAAATGATGATAAACCGTCGTAAGAGGTAGATGATGGATTGAGTCATCCAAGTTAATGACAACATAACCAGCTCGTGGCCAATAACCACCTTCAATAAGGACAAATGGAACCTGAAATGTGGCAACAATAGACCTTCAGAATAGCACATAATATCATGAAGCCCACAAAAGGGGGCGAATTTTCAGTTCAACAAGAAGTAAAGAAACATGATCCACCCCAAAAGCGTTTGATATGTCTCAACTTTGGGTGGTCAACTGACAGAGGCAATAAACAATATGATTCAACTTCAAGTAGTCAATTGTGAGTTAAGGTTCCACCATTTAGCAGAAGTTTGCTGACCGATACATGAAACAAGAGATCCAGGATCAATTAAGCTTAAAAATATTATAACAGAAAATGAAACTGTTCCATGAAGAATATTCTGCCCTCTTTTTTTTTTTGAAAGATGAAGCAATTTATTAGGCAGAGCGAAAGCAAAACAAACAACATAGGAAAAAAGGAAAAGAGAAAACAATAACACTACCAAAAAAAAAAAAAAAACCTCAGTGTTCGAAGTATCGGTATCGCCACAAGTTTCGCTAGTCGGGGATACGGAAACAATATCGATATTGTCGATAATATCGTCGATAATTGGAAATGAGGGGAAACATGGGGAAAATGGTGGATTTTTTCAGTGCAACTTCAAGAGATGTTAAAATACACATTTGTATATTTAGGAATAAAATTTTACAAAAAGAATGCATGCATAATTAGTTTCCATTTAATGGGGCCTAAAAGCATGTGTTGTCGTAAAAAATCAGTCCAACCATCCCTTCCAGCCCATTTATTCATCCAACCATCCATCCAACCTTCCATCCAAATATCTATCGATATTTCACAATATCGACATCACACGATATTTCGCTAAGAAATTGTCGAAAACTGGAAAGGAAACGAAAGATTATGGTCTCAATATCGCCCATGCTGCGATAACGATAATATTGCGAAACGATCGATATTATCATCGACAATTTGAACACCATATAAAACCATGTGCCCATAAAAAAATTGAAATGGAAAGTTTTTTAATAAACAAATTTTTGGCGATTTTATTGAAATATCACCGATACAATGGCGATACAAGCGATACTTTGAATTTACACAATCGAAAATATTGGTGATATCCATTTACTGGGTGATACTTAGCGATACATCGCCAATACCTAACATTCTGAGACTACTAATGTTATCGCTATCGCTACCAGTGTTATCGGTATCGCCGAGCTGAAGATAGAGATAATATCGGGGATATTTTAATAATATTGGGGATACTCTGAACAATGGGATAGAGTTGAATGTGGGTCCAAATTGAGAAGCTGGATTAGGTCTTGTGTTTCATCTATTAAGTTTCCTGTCCTAAACTAGCAGAGCTTTGCCCTGATCCGGATGTTTCGGTTGTCAATTGCTATTCCTTATCAAGGGATGGTGGAGTATGGGTTCTTCCTTGCCTTAGAAACCACTTAGATGAGGAGATCACTAAGCTGGTTAGTCTTTTTTCCGACCAGTTGCCAAGGACTCTTTGGTTTCAAGGTTGGATAAGTCCAAATTATTTTCGATACCCCCCCCCAAATTGCTTTCACCTAGCTATTTGGAAGGAATAGGATCTTGTCTATGGACAACCTATGCAAAAGAAGCATGGTGCTCCCAATATTTGCCTCTCTGCTTCAAGGACGAGAATCGATGGATCACTTAATCATCCATTGTGACCTGGCTAGGGAGGTTTGGAGCAGCATTCTCCATTTGTTCAGTGTTCAATGGGTGATGCCAAGTTCGTTGGACATTTTGTTCCAAGCTTGGCACTCGGCTGAGCCAGGCAAGAAGTCTTCTTCTAGGTGGAGGATTGCTCCTCTCGTGGTCATCTAGGCTCCAGAGAAATGATCACTATTCTAGAAATAGAAGATGTTCCAATCTCGGGATGATTAGTAGGGTTCATCTTTGTATAATGGAGTGGACGCCTTAGTTGGCTGGGTGCTCATGTATTGGTATTTTTCTTTCTTCGTTTTCCTTTTTTTTTCGCCTTTGTGGCCTTAACAAAAATAGTATCTTCAAAAAATAAAAATAAAACCTCAAATTAGGAAACCCCATCCTAAACCCTTCTTAGTTAACTCTCCAAATTTCAATTCTTTGGGCTGCGGGCTGGGTACCCTGTCTTCAGCGATTTGACACGAGTTGACTTTCTTCAGCCAACCTATGTGTTGGTTTTACTCCCTTATTACTTCTCTCTCATGCCATTGACCCACGTTTCAAAATAACTTCAAAGCTCACCAAAATCAAAACTAAACCATTCTCAAAATCTATATATATATATATGACCACCTTCTCTAAGAAAGAGGTCTTTTGCTCTTGTTCCTATGGAAAGAGAGTATTGAAATGATGATAGAACCTAAGAACTCTTGAATCTTCTCACAGTTAACTGACTAAGCAAAGACCATGTGTTGCATGAGCAAAGGTGCCTCACCCTTTCTTCTCCATCACCAAGACCCTTACCTGAATTTTGGGAGTAGAGACCATTTGCAGAGTCAAAATTTCCCAACCTTTCAATTATATTTATTCCGCCCAAACAATTGACTTGGTGGTTGTCTAACCATCCTCAGGAATCCAAGACCCAAAATGCAGTTAGTGGTGACTCCATTTGACTTTTATGCGCCTTGGAGATTTTCCTGCAGGTTTTGCCAATCTGTTTCACAAGCATACATATGAGTGTTGAACATGCATACACAAACATGTGTTGACATCGCACAATTTCAAAAAAGTGAACCATCCTTGTTTACATAGCTTGCAGCCACAAAATCTCCACATATTCTCAAACCCATTTATCATGGCAATATATTTGAAGACCCCAAATCAAGAACAATTAACTGTATAACTGATCTTTATTCCTGTAAAATCTAGCTCGAAACAGTAAAACTAAATGATGATTTACAATTCTCAAAAATGAGTATCAACGCTGGTAAAATTAGTTTATGAACTTGGGTAATAATGACAACCAAGACACATACAAATGCCATACAATTTTTCTTTATCCCAATGCCCCTTGGTGTGCATTGCATCTTTTTGTTGAAGGGTTCATAGTTGATCCCCTATGCTGTTTATGCATATTTTATAAGACAAGGGAGATTTGATTGTGCCCATTTAAGAAGGAAGATTTTATTTTATTTAACATAGAGTGAGCTATGAACAGCCCTGTCCTCAAAGGGGCTTCTCCCCTAGATATCCTTTTCTCCTAGGACTCACTTTTGCAGGGTGAATGCTAATCTGTATTTGTTCATACTTTTGGGCTTGGGTTGTATTTGTCTTGGGGATGATCATGATCTCCTTTTTTTCGTCCTACATTGTGCTTTTTTTATCTCTGAAATAAATTACAGTTGCCATTAAGAAAAAAGGGAGGTGGATTGATTCATCAAAAGAATAAAAAATGTGCAGAAATGCACAACTGGTTGATTAACAATTCATCACAGTTCTGTCAATGAAAAAAAATAAAAACTAAACTGCCAGGGGTTTTCAGAAAATTGACGAATTCGTCAATAAGAAAATCTAAGGGAACAGAGATCCCAATACACAGAAAGAGAAACAAGCACCCCTCGGAAGCTAAATTCATCACAACAGGAATAAAGAATAGCAGACTCCTTGATTGTATGGTCCTAATATAGGGTCCTCGATTATAGGGCAAACTGCTACAGGTATTATAGGGTCCTAATGATCAGCAAATGTACAGTTTGCTGAAGTGCAGGATTCCATGCATATTTGGCCATGGTTCCAAAAATGGTTTTTATTCAATCATACAACCAAATAATGTAGAATTCAATTCAATCAATGAAATTTAATCAAGAGTATGTAAAACGTGCAGAAATACATCACTAATTATTTGCAACTCATCACAGTTCTGTCAACAAGACCAAAATCTGAACTGTTGTGGGTATTAGAGGGTCCTAATGATCAGCAAATGTACAGTTTGCTGAAGTGCAGGATTCCATGCATATTTGGTCATGGTTCCAAAAATTGTTTTATTCAGTTATACAACCAAATAATGTAGAATTCAATGAAGTTTAGAGATTTATCAAAGGAATGTAAAAAAATGCTGGGGTAATCGATTAACAACTCATCACAGTTCTGTCATTGGACCAAGATATAATCATATAAACTGCTACGAGTATTATAGTGTTCCGATGATCAGTAAACATACAGTTTGCAGAAGTGCAGAATCCATGCATATTTGGCCATGGTTCCATGAACCACGCCATTGATCTTATGAGTTATGACCTAACCGTGGATAGGGGATCCCTTTGAAAATCTTCAAGAATGGAAGATCCTACCCCTTTACAGCAAGGGGATACGACAGTTCAGAGAATTATTATAGAAGCAATCCACATTCAAAATACAAGAGTTTAGCAGTCAAAAGGGTCCAAATTTTCCAATCTGGGTTAATCACACACCACATGTGTATGGTATCCGGCACATCAGAGACTGGAAATTTGCCAATGAGCAGAAACACATAATACATGGCACCATTAAACATGGCAACCATCACGAATGTTCTTGAATGCATGTTACCCAGAGTTTATGTACTTGCACATAAAACATTTCATGGATAAGAAAAATAAAATGTAAAGGAAGAAGAACGAACAAAGATGTCCATGAAATTAAATGGGAATCTTGTGTTGTAAAAAAATTACCGTTCTCAGTGAGGTGGATTCATGCTCTTTCCAGGATTTTGCAAATAGACTGTGTAGATCAAAAGTCCATCCAAATAGGCCCCTCCATTCATTATATAAACACTTCACAAATTGAGAACCACAAATTACTACAACTGATCAGCGTTTCTCAAAACTCTTTCCAAATGTATTCTGTAAAGAATTGAATCCACAATAAGTTTAAAAAGCAAGCTATTTACTGAATGGAATCATCTGGAAATGTGGTCCGCAGGCAGCAGAGTGGCTGACCAACCTCTATGGATGGAAAAATTCATAGAGAAGCTAAAAAATTGGACCATGAATAAATATCGTTGTGTTTGAATGTCTGGAAAAAATCAGGTAGGTAGATTCAGATTGCCTTTCCACCCAATCAATAGCTTAAATATTCCAGGTCAAACCGAAATGTTCCAGATTTTCATTTGCACGGAATAATGGCATCCAATGTTGGGCAGTTCTGTTTTCCATGCCACCCCAAACACGGTGAAAAATATAGTATGCAAAAATATCCATTCTGCCTGCGATTTGAGGCACATTGAAACATGTTGATGCACAGCAAATTTTAATTCCGACTACCAATCTGATAAAGGTCAGGCAACCAAATTGTAATTTCCATCACCATTCTGCCTGCGATTTGAGGCACATTGAAACATGTTGATGCACAGCAAATTTTAATTCCGACTACCAATCTGATAAAGGTCAGGCAACCAAATTGTAATTTCCATCATTGACACTCAAGTTAACAAGAACCGTGGTAGCATAGCTCACGCATGTACGTGGAGGGTTAAGACTTTTGTGTTGGTTTTGAACCACTAAAAAGATGGTGGTGACCCATCATCCTTGCATGCGGCACTGACATACAGCTATCCAAACCAATGTTCCATTCTGGATCGAGCTACTGGATTATGGGTCATTTGTGATCCAAATTTCTATTTTCAGTGGCCCAAAATTATGGCTCTTCATTCTCACTATTGATTAAGTTTATTCAAATTTATATTTACAATGCAGAGATTTATACTTTTATTTATTTAGTTATAATATATAGCATGCAGTTTTGTAGATTAAAGAGTAAAAGAAGAAGAGAAAGAAGTTGGGAGAAGAAAGAAAGAGAATTTGAGTTGGACGTCCATACCTAATATTCATTAATCAAAAAGTAGAAAATGACAAAATTGCCCTTAATAAAAAAAAGCAAAATATGTAACATGTCCCAACCCCTCGTAAACAACTAATAACTTAAAAGAATGACTAAAAACAAAGGCTAGGTGATCCATTAGCACTTCCCCCTCAAGCTAGAGCATAAATGTTGTTGATGTCAAGCTTGGTGCATATGCATGTAGACTGACTGTGACTAAGAGCCGTGGTGAACACATCCGAAAGTTGATCCCAAGACCAGACATATGGTGTAGAGATTTCACCACTAGAGACCTTCTCATGTATGAAGTTAATAGTCGATTTCGATATGTTTAGTTCTCTCATGATAGGCTGGATTATTTGCAATGCAGGAAGTTGCCTGATTATCAAAAACAACTACATATGCATATTCACTGGAAATCCCATTTCTTGCAACAGTTTCTTGATCCACATTATCTCACAAGTAGTCAACACCACTGCTCTGTATTATGCTTTAGCGTTTGCTCGGGCCACGACACTATGCTTTATACTCTTCCATGTGACTAAATTTCCTCCCACAAACGCGCAGTACCTAGTAGTAGACCACCTATAGGGGTGTACACCGAGTCGAACTGAGTTGAGTTGGCCTCAGCTCGACTCGGCTCGGCCACTAGCTAACCCCAGCTCGAACTCGGCTCGGCTCGGTCCTCGAGCCTGACTGGCTAGCTCGGCTCGGTTCGGTCAGCAACTCAGGCCAGTTTGATCCGAATTCAAGCTAATATCGAGCCTCTGCGGCATTTTCACAAACACATGCAGTGCACTTTCAATTTCTCACTGTATGTAAAACAGCAGTAGCTGTTTACAAGTATTTCATCAAACACCTTATAGGCAACATCAAAATCAAGGAAAATGGTATTTGTTTCATATACATACCTTCCTTGCCACTAGCCAACACTTCGTTGAGTCATTTCATCAAACACTTGGTGAGCAACATCAATATCAAAGTAACCGAGTCACCGAACTAGTTCGATCCGAGTTCGATTCGAGTTGGGGTTCAATTCGAGTCGAGTCAAGCTCGGTTCGAAATTTTTTCGAGCTCAAAAAATTAGCTCAACTCGGCTCGAACTCAGTTTTGAACCGAGTCGAATCAAGCTTTTTCGAGTCAAGCGAGCTAATTGAGCTAACTCGGTTCATGTACACCCCTAACCACCTATCTCCTAAAGAACCTGCTTAATTTGCATAAGAGTACCTTATGATCTCAAGATGATTGTTCTGTCTATACAAAATGCCATGGCTTGGTGCTCATTTAAAATACTGCAGAATCCAAAAAACTGCATCTATATGAAGTACCATCGAATAACTCATAAATTGGCATACACACTCATAGCATAAGATATGTCTAGCCAAGTGATAGTTACATAGATGAGTTTCCCAACCAATCTTCTATACCTCCTTGGGTCTCAAATGCATATCCTTGATCACCAACAAGTTTATGATCTAGATTCATTGGTATGTCAACCAGCTAAGCACCAAGATGGCCCGTCTCCATGAGCAAATCCAGAACGTATTTCCGTTGAAACATCTTAATTCCTTCCTGTGATCAACTTTTATACCAAGAAATTATCGAACATGACCCAAATCTTTTCCAAAAAAATACCTCTAAAGATACTTCTTAAGCTCATCAATTTCCTGCAATAACAATATCGCTAACACAATATGACCTAAGGTGCCTTTCTGTACAAAGACATAATGGTCAACATGACTTCAAACAAAGCCATAATTCAACACGACTATATTGAATTTGTCAACCCATGCACATGGTGACTGCTTCAGCCTATAAATCACCTTGCTCAATTTACATGCCTTGTTTGAGCAAGCATTAAAATGAAACATGTCATAAGAGATGTTTTCATCAAATGAGTACATCTCTTGTAATGCATCCCAAACTTCTTATGTAGTATCCAAAAATATTATTTTCACACTAATGGATGGTTTAGTACTATTCCACAACCATGTCATAATTTGAACATTCTCTAGGATCCATAGATCATATGTGGTAGCACTCTCATCGGGCTTCTCCATTGTCAAATATTTTAATTTGCCCTTGACTGTTAAAAACACTTGAATAGAATTAGACCACTAGAAATAGTTGGTTCTATTTAATTTAATGGAGGTTATCTGGACCCCTAAAAATCAAATGGATTTATGAATCCAGTTCTTGGATCACTTTTCATCTCTACTAGAAAAAGAGATAGGAGGAATACCGCAAGGCTTGCATAAACATGGGCTATCCTATCATGGTTGAAGAAAATCCCACTTGTGCACTTTACACAATGTGCACACCATGCTTGGAGCGAGCAACCAGCCCACACGTCCACACATTCAAACTGATTATGAGAGATGATGATCACGAACACGGCATCCAACAAGAGCAACCAGCCCACACGCTTCAAATTAGAATATGAGAGGTGATGATCACATAAACCTCATTCACCTTAACAAAGGCCCAGCACACTAAAAAAGGACAAGAAGAAACCTTAGGTTTCTTTTTAAAAAAAGTTTCAACATAAGATAAATGACAAAGACCAAGATATATGAGAATATAGATAAAAGAACAAAATATGGATTAAAACAAGAGAAAATTCTCACTGATACCATGTAGTTTTGTAAATTAAAGAAAGAAAAGAAAGAACAAGATATTCCATCATGTAACGGTTGTTACCATTATGACACAGGCCGTTACGGCTTCTTTTTCCTTTTTCCTTTTCTTTTGTTGAAAAAACCTATTTCAACCCCATAACAACCGTTATGGGGCCATTACCGGACCATTATGGGTCCATTTTCCCGTAACTACCGTTATGACCCCGTAACGCATAACGGCCATACATAACCATTTTGGAATACCTTTAGAGAGAAGGAAGAGAGAAGGAAGAGAGAGGATTTGAGTTGGACATCCACACCCTTTCCCCTTATATTCATTAACCAGAAAGTAGAAAATGACAAAATTGCCCTCAATAACAAAAGCAAATATACCCAACATGCCCTAAACCCTCCCAAACAACTAATAACTTAAGAGAATTACTAAAAATAAAAGCTAACAAAGATTAGATGGGCCGTACACTATACAGCCCACCTTCATATCCGTTAACATCTCTAAGCATGCGGGGTCTATAATAATAACATTCATCATTTCATATATAAACTACACTATGAGTTCATAAATATAACTATATTGCATACAAAGCGTATGCATTGGAGTGACGCACATGATCATACCCTTAGCATACCACATACTGGAGGAGCTAGCATACCACGTACCAAAGCACCCACGATCCAAGTAACCTTTCTCCAAACCATCCGAATCACACTATTCAATCTATTTTAACAATCTAATTAATGGCTACCAAATGGATGGTTAAAAGTAAAATAGTGAGTGGACCAAATTTAAAGGGCTTAATCAAACGGTTAATATTATCTATTCAATGAAGTTATTTGTCCATGCTTTGTCCATAACTGGGTCAAGGATTTGGATGGTTTGGATTGTCGTGCAATTGTGTCATGTGTGCGTTTGAACAGTTACCACCACTTTTTAAATGATGCATGACTAACATTGGAGCCTTGGGCAAAACACTCCCACACGGTACTCGGTTTGTGAAAGTCAACCAGCCCAGTCTATCTCCGCAAGTTACACTAACACTTTCGTATTAAAAAGATCGGGGCTCTAGATTGAGGTTCATGGTCTATGGAGCTTTGTTAAGCCCACACGCATAAGCAATAGAGCTCATGTACACGCCAGATGTGCCAATCCAACCTATGCATTAAAATGGTAATACTATATTGATGCCCTACCACAAGAATCAGGTTGATCCACAGGTCAGGTGGGTCATAATTTACAAAACAAATGTATGGCTCCCAAAAATTGGCTGAAGTTTTCTAACCCATCCACCAGTTTCCAATATTGGGCCACACATGCTAATTGGATTAGATTTTATTTTTGGAAAAACATGTAAAAGGTCGGAGCAACCTAATGGATGGATTAAATATCACACCTATGTGTCATGCGGGTACATGTGTGGCAAGGTGATGTAGAACGTGTCACAGAGATATTCTCGGCATGGTTAAGCCAAAAGGAGATGGACCGTAAATTGACCATAACTTTTGATTTGGGTATCATTACGGGGCATACAACCTATCAATCTTTACTGAAACGGGCCATCCGAGGTGAACCGACCCACAAGGTGGGTCGTATCTGTCCGTTTCATCAGAAAACGCACGCTTTCAGCTCAAAAACGAATTTTTAGAAAAATTTACTATTTTTAGTAATTCCGATTTTTTAATATTTTTTTAGACTTTTAGATTTTCTTTCCTTATAGAAATAACTTTTAGTTATACTAGGACTCTTCTAGAGAAAGTTTATTTGCAATTTTTATTTTTAGAAATTAGGCCTTAGAAGAGTTTCATTAGAATTAGGATTTTTATTAGAGTTAGAATTTTGCTATTTTTGGTAACTACGAATTTTAGTTTTTTTTTTCTATATTAATGGTGTAAGGAGACACATTAGGAATTATCAATGATTAATTAATCAATTTCGAATTTCTTAGAATTTATTTCTATTTTCTGCTTTCTTTCCTCGTCGATTTGAGAAGTCTCTGTGAGGGGTCCAGAGAAGCTCCGTGGATTTGGAGTAGTTATCGACATCACGTTCATCCTTGCGTCAATTGGTATCAGAGCGAGGTTTCCCCTCGGGCCGATAACAAACAATAAAGGTATGAATCAAAATCCTATGGACGGTGATCCAAGGATTCATTATCTTTTGGAAAGAATGGAAGCTTTCCACCGGGAGAGTCAGTTGACCATGCAACGGTTGCAGGCAACCCTCAACCGTATTGCGGATGCACTAATTCCCCCCCAAGCTCAAAGTGATGCTCAACTGTCTGTGGCCGTTGTACGACACAACCCCAATTTCTACAAAGTACCATCAGATGATGGTAAATCACAGGCCACCACTTCGATTATGAGGAAGTCGTTATACATGCCAAAGGTAGAAATAGAATTACAGCGAGACAACATCTTTCGAACAAAGTGCACTGCATACAAAAAAGTCTGCAATGTGATCGATGTCAGGAGCGATGAGAATTTCGTGTCGAAAATAATGGTGGAAAAGCTACAACTGAAAACAGAAAGACACCCATCTTCATACACGATCGGATGGATCAAGGAGGTCAACAAAACAGAGGTAATTAAACGATATCGTATATCTTTTTCCATTGGTAAATATTGTAAGGATGAAGTAATGTGTGACGTGATTGACATGGAAGCTTGTCACATGTTACTTCGTCAACCCTGGCAAAATAATATTAATGTTACACATAGGGATCGGGATAACCTATTTATCTTTATTAAAGATGATAAAAAGATTATCCTCGGCCCTATGGGAAGGGAGAACCAACCCAAGACTTCTAAAGTTGAAGAACAGTCTCTTACAAATGAACAGGCTTTTGTTAAACAATCTGAGGAAACAAGACATATATGTTCATTAGTTGAAAAGAAAGAATATATGGAGCATGTGAATATCCCAGAAGATTTGAAGCCAATGTTGCAGGAGTTCAAGGAGATTGTGCTCGATGAACCCCCCAATAAGTTGCCTCCCATACGAGATATGCAAAATCACGTTGATCCCGTCTCAGGGGCAAGTCCACCTAATTGCCCACATTATCAAAAAAAATATGAGATCTTAAAGACAGATGTGAATGAACTGATCAATATTAGTCAAGTTAAGAAAAGTATGAGTACATGTATTGTGTCAGATGTGAAGGAACTGATCAATATTAGTCAAGTCAAGGAAAGCATGAGTACATGTATTGTGTCAGCTCAAGAGCTTAATGCCAAGTACAAAAAAAGGGCTAATGAACATCGGCGTCAGAAGTTATCTCAGACTCATATGCCAAGTCTCTTGCGTAACTCGAGGACGAGTTTTTTTCAAGTGGAGGGGTCTGATGTATAACGTGTCACAGAGATATTCCCGGCATGGTTAAGCCAAAAAGAGGTGGACCGTAAATTGACCATAACTTTTGATCCGGGTATCATTACGGGGCGTACAACCTATCAATCTTTACTGAAACGGGTCATCCGAGGTGAACCGCATCTGTCCATTTCGTTAGAAAACGCGCGCTTTCAGCTCAAAAACTAATTTTTAGAAAATTTTTACTATTTTTAGTAATTCCGATTTTTTAATATTTTTTTAGAGTTTTAGATTTTCTTTCCTTATAGAAATAACTTTTAGTTATACTAGGACTCTTCTAGAGAAAGTTTATTTGCAATTTTTATTTTTAGAAATTAGGCCTTAGAAGAGTTTTATTAGAATTAGGATTTTTATTAGAGTTAGAATTTTGCTATTTTTGGTAATTACGAATTTTAGTTTATTTTTTTTCTATATTAATGGTGTAAGGAGACACATTAGGAATTATAAATGATTAATTAATCAATTTTGAATTTCTTAGAATTTATTTCTATTTTCTGCTTTCTTTCCTCGTAGATTCGAGAAGTCTCTGTGAGGGGTCCAGAGAAGCTCCGTGGATTCGGAGTAGTTATCCTCATCACGTTCATCCCTGCGTCACAGGGACAGGAGCTTTATTGCACATGCATGTGCACTTAGCAAAGCTCGAAATTATGCTATGAGAGAGATGATAAAGTAGAGCCTTAAGAACAGTTATATGGTAGTAAAGCCATCTCTCCATGAGAACACATGACAGGTGAGGGTGGCAATGGGCCAGGTAGCCCGCCCAACCCCACTATGGGTCGGGCTTGGACCTACTAGCTTGGTCTGTGGGCCATGCTTGGGCCTCGCATTCATGGCCCAATGAATTTTCGGGTTGGGCTTGGGCTCAAGTCATTTTAGGCCAAGTTAACCCGACTTTACATGTACGTGTTATATCCTATCGATATGCCATTCCAACCCCTATCTGGAATGCAGAACGTAGATTCCATACCTCTAAAATGTCTATTTCTTTGTGCATGTGTGGCCCACTTGATAAACAAATAAATTATGAAAATTAAAGGCATAAATAGGGATTTTATCAAATTTCGAGCTGGTTTAACTCAGATCAAGTCGGGGCTGGGCCAAGCCCAAAAAAATTGCAAGTCAGGCTTGAACCTGCTATGCGAGGTGATGCGAACATCAGTGGTGCACCCTTTAGAGTGTACCAGATGAGGAGGCGTCGCCGACAGAGTACCGAAGTGGAGGAGTTGATGTGGATGGACGTTGGATCCATCGTACCCATTTTCTGACGCGCTACGCGTGCAAGAGCAACATAACCGCACCCTGACCATAGATCCATGGGTCGAATTTCACACCCTACCACATGGGTGTTTTAGTTTTAGGCGTTTTTGTTCTTTTTTTTTTTTCAGGGGCTTTATTGCACTTTTTTTATTTTTTCATCTTTTTTGTTATTTTTCTTGTTTTCAGGGGCTTTAGTGCACTTTTACTATTTCCATAGCTTAAATATATATTGTGCGAAACCCTATTTTCATTATTATTGAATGAATAGAAATTCGTATCTTTTCTTCCTCTTTATTCAAGAGATTAGGGTTTCAGGATTGGCCCTTGGATGTTGAGGATTCCACCTTGATTTCAGGTTTCCTTCTTTCTAGATCTTCGAGGTGCAGTGCAGGAAAGGGTGAGAATCATCCTTCTTCTTTTCTTTTGACGACAAAAGGACATATACTTTCTTCATCTCGAACCCTTCATTCTTCACCCCTATCGTTCCTCTGGATAACCCATTTCTAGTTTGAACATAAAAGAAGGATGGTTAATCAGTGGAATCAAACCCAAACTTAATCGTAGACTGACTTATGCTAAATCTGGGATATCTTCATATACCTAGTTCCTCCCTTTTTACTGTTTACGCGATTTTATGCTAAGGGGCATGATCTTGATGGAATAACCTCATTTTTGTATTGAAATTTACTTAATCCTTTTGATTGAAAAGGGTTAGTTGATTCGTATATTTATTTGAACATTTTTTAACCTGATTATACATGCATCTATGATTAGGTCATCACATGTCCCTGCATCACGAGGCCCAGGTCAGGCTTAGCTAGG
This sequence comes from Magnolia officinalis, assembly GCA_021015155.1. Lineage (NCBI taxonomy): Eukaryota > Viridiplantae > Streptophyta > Magnoliopsida > Magnoliales > Magnoliaceae > Magnolia > Magnolia officinalis. Next base: position 31,152 of record JAJHSJ010002049.1, read on the forward strand.
TTCGGGCCTTGGATATCTAGTGTCGGGTCAGACCCAGGCCTGGCCTAGCCCTGTCCACTGCCACCCAAATAATAGGGTGATGTATCAATCAGGTCCACCGAGATATTGGCACTAAGACAAATGGCTTAGTTCTAAAAATAAATCCTATGAGACAATCCGATATTCCTATCCATTACTTTTTCTTCAATCTATGCCACTGCATATCTCACTGTTATTTTTTCTTTTCTTTTTTCTTTTTTTCTTTTTTACCACAATCGCTTTATGGACACAAATCAGATGGATATGATTGACTGATACAAGTGACTTTTGAGGCATAAACTATCCATGCATAGGGGCCTGCACATGGGCGGACCTGATTTGCAGGTCACACTGCCATGTGTTCTGTGGAGGGATTGCTCTACCACATTGTGGTTCTTCCGGCTCCACCATATCATCTCCATTAAGATATTTTCAAGTGGGATGTGAAAGAATTCTAATTGCAATTCAAGAGTTAACTCCTTGTGATTGCTAGGAAGCATTGTTATCTTTTGTCATATCCTCTTGATTAAGTTGAATGTTCAATATCTAATTCGTTTATCCAATCCAAACACAGCCTGGGTAAAAGGAAAAGAAAATGATCCAAATGAAAACATAGAGGCTACAAGAACCAAGAAACAGTACAATCTCTAGATGAAACTATCACAGGATATTTTTCAGAGCCACTGTCTACACCCATCCTCATGGGGTCATTTGGATGCTTGTAATTTTTAAGTTATGACTTTCACATGAAAGTGACTTTCAGCTGTAAGTCACTTAAAGGGAAATGACTTCTCGCCCCAGCTCCTTGAAGTTTCATGGCAGTTTTGCCTGTAAGTGACTTACAGGTGAATTTACTCCCCCAAACACCACCTGTAAAACACTCCACACTTACAGAGCAGAACTTACAGGCATCCAAACGACCCCTATGGAAAGATGTGCCGTTTTCTTTCTAAATTTGGCAATACAGTGCTACAAAATTGCACTTTTTTTTGTAGACGGGAACAAGAGAAAAGAATGCATAATCAACCAGGGTGAGTAGAGTACAACAGCCACACCCGTTGATGGCTGCATCCTTCCTTCCTACTTTCATCAATGCAGTGGTACTGAGCTGTTCGGGTCTCTTACCAAAAGATCCCAAAATGGTGCAAGTATCAACCAGTATGAGTGTAAATATCAATTCCCTAATCACAACAACAAACCGAAATATCGAAGGCACTTACCGTCTGAGTCCGCTGTATGACCACGGCTCCCTCGCCGGACTCGTTCGAAAAGAGCAGCTTGTCCTTCAAGGAAATCCAATTCCCATCGACGGCCGATTTCGTATCAACATGACCGCGGACAACGACTAGCTTCCCGCCGTAGGAATCCGCTGCTGCCGCAGAAGCAGCATCGGGGCTGTCGGTGTCGGGAGAGGCGAGGAGGGAGCGGAGGTCGGAGATGCGAACGGCGGGGGCGCGTTGGATGCGGGCAAGGGCGCGCGAGGATCTGCGGAATTTAAGCCAGGTCTGGACGGCCACGATGGCGAGGGTGACGCCGAGGACAGCGCCATCGCAGGCTAGGGCGAGGTGGGCGAGGGCAACTGCTGCGGCCTGGTCGTGGGAAGACATTACATCGAATATCTTGAGTGCATCTACTAGAGCTGCAGCTGCTGAGGTTTTGCTGTCTGGCGAAGCAAGGGTATTGGTTGTGTTTACTTCTAACTACTGACTGCTGAGGTTTTCAGGCGGTGTTGTTATTATCTATATGATGAATACTCCGATGGTAACGTCGACAGTGGTAGTTATTGTGGTAACCGGTCGAAAACGGGGCCCACGTTCCTTTAGGTCGGTTACGCCTCACAAAACAGTGAAAATGTCCGAAGTCCCAAGGCTGCTTGTTTCACCGATTACTCTATAACGTAAACGGATGCCGATGGAAAATCGAATCGTTGGTAAATGAGTAAAAAGGCTTGATTGGGAGCTTTTAAATGTAGGTAAATGAAAAATGGATTAAATGAAGGGAGAGCAACTGGCTCACAGAGTTGTGTTTGTAGGGGTAAGTGAAATGTATTTGAAATTAATATATTTTGTTTGAATTGTTTGGAGGGGAAATAGGACAAATTGAAATACATTTGAATTTTTTAATATATGCACAAAAGCATATGTGATTTTCCATATTAAATTGGATATACTAATTTATTGTACGTATGAGATATTTAATAGAAGGATAGTAATAAGCCTATTGAAATGTATACCGTGGCCAAAAATAGGAAATTTTGAATCTCGTGAGGGCTACAAATTTGTCAGCATTTTTTAACCGTCTATTTAGATGACCATCCTTTGGACGGCTTAGATTATTCTTTTGGTGCAATTTTAGCGATGTAACTTATATTTGCTTTCTTTTTTAGTATTATTAATGTGAGACATGTACGGTGAATATGTGCATGCATGTACCTTTGTTTACAAGTGCCACTCTCTTATTATGCTCAAAAAAGCATTTCACTCTAATAAAGGATACCATTTATATGCACATTTATAGCCTGTTGGATTTTCCAAATCCCATGTAAATGCAATGTGAATTACTAATTATTACTCCTCCACCCTGTTTGAAAATGCACTGTATTTCTATTTTGAAAATCAGGTCAGAATGACTGGTTTAAATTTGTGGGCCCCACCACAATATGTATGCGTCGTCCATCCATTTTAGGGTAACATTTTGGAGCATGAACCGATAAATGAGTCTAATCCAACACTCAAGTGGCCCACACCAAATGAAACAGTGGCACTAATAAAAAATTTTGGTAAATATTCAATTCCTTAAATCATGTGGTGTGGTCTACTTGAGCTTTATATCAACCCCGTTTTTCTGATCAAGCCCTAAATACAATTGGCACAAAGGATGGACGATATCGATAAGCCACAAATATCATGGTGGGCCCCATATATATTTAGCAGAATCGTCGGTTTTATAGCAAAAAAAGTAAGCGTCAAATCAATCAACGTTAACAATGCAGTAATTGCCAAGTGAAATAATTATTACAATTATTTACCAAATGCTTGGAAAACCAAACACGCTTACTCTCATTTCATTTCATTTATGTGTGTTAACTTTTATCCACACACCTCAACCAGCATTTACATTTACATGCATTTACTCCCAATTCCATCCATTTATGTTCATTTACTCACATCCAAACAGCCCAAAGAGTAAAAACTAGCATTTACATGCATTTACTCTCAATTCCATCCATCTATATCCATTTACTCACATTTAAAAAGCCCAAAGAGTAAATGTCTTACTTTTCTTTTCTTTTTTTTAACATACAGTCCTGCACTCGCATGCACCACAGTAGGTGCTTGAGACTATTGTGAATCTACCACTAAACCATGAGTAGGGACCGAGTAAATGGCTTACCCAATTGTGCTTGAATGAGAGTAAATAAAATGCATTTAAAACCCAAATATTATATTTGGATGGGAATAGAATGGAGAAATTGATATGCATTGGAAGATTTCAATATATTCACATGAATACATACGATGCCCTAATATCCCAAATTAGTGGGCACAAATTGTAAGAAGCCCATTGGAATATATTCTTTAGTTAAAATGAGAAAATTTCAAGCCTTGGATGGGTCACAAATGCAAATATCACAAACAAACAAATTGTCGATATTTTTCATTATCCATCTAGATGATCGGCATTTGGATTATTTGGATCATTCTATTTTGTGTAATTTGGTGATGTAGCTGATAATTGGATTACTCTAGAGCATCATCAGCGTGCCATGTGTATGGCGAACATGTGCATAGCGGCACCTTTATTTATTAGTGCCACACACGTGGATAATTCACACATGTAGATGATCCAAGTCGCTCAATAGATGGGACCCACCATGGTAGTTACCATATCCGAAAGTTCAGACACTTTAAATTCATACAAGCCTAATCGAGCACACCCTATTACATGCGCGTGGGTTTTAATAGTATGTTGGATATGTTTCATTATGTTAAACACATGAGGCTTTACTTTGACATTCCTAAAATAGTAAGCCCACTTTTGCAGTTTACATCAGGCTCAAAATTACCTAGTTGTTAGCCCGTGTACATATTTCTATAAGCTCATTGTAGTGACTATATAAAATGTCACATATGCGTTAGTGCAAATGGCCCCAGATACTATGTATTGTATATTATAACCCTACAGGAGGTTGTTTATACCTATTGGGGTCCATTGTAAGGTGTACAAGTCAATATACGCCTTGTATAATCGGCCTTAGTAATGATATATGTATGGATGCGATCAGCCCGCCGTTTGGGTGCGTCGATTGACAAGTATGATTAAAAGTCGATTCGACAGCCACCGATCATCAATCAGGGCCGTGGCTATATAAAAGTGTGTAATATATTAACTTAGGTTTGTGCCCTAAATTAAATTGCGATCTAATGGTCTGAAAGCCACGACATTGGCAAGAGATCATAAGTAGATAATTAACTTAAGTTCTTGACAAATTCTACAGGTATTCCCAAGTTGAACGTCTTGAGACACAATCTCGGCTTAATGTTCTGCAATGGAAGTTAGGGCTTCTAGGATGAACGTATCTTTATAATTTTGTGTCTAGTGACCCACCAACGAGCAATTTAAAAATTGTTTAGATAATCAGGCCATTTTTAAAATAAAACAATTAACAAAATTTATTGTGTACAATTAAATAGGCTTGGATTACTTAAGTTTGCAATGTGAGCCATTCGCAATAAGATAAAATGGCAATTCGGTCCCAATCGCCCCAAATCGTTGATCCGAATGTCATAAAACACTTTGATCAATCCGATTTATGTGCATCAGACGATCCATATTTAATCCACTACTTATATTGGCTTTATGTAAACTTGTAACGCCCTGAAAACGGGGGTCGAGCAGGAGCCCAATTTCCGAGTTCCAACGCATCACTTATGCAACATAGATAATGATGATTTAAATGTTGTCCGTATTAGTGCATAAAATATGAATGAGATTAAGCTAAAACAGCAAAACATAGTCCAAGGACAGTTGAATTACACAAGCGAAAGATTGAGAGAAATACATGGAACGTAAAAACCACTGTAGGTCACAAAGTATATACGTGTTGCCAGGTCAAATAGTTACAAGTATTGTTTCAAAATACAAAATGTCAAAATGTGGTGGTCCACTACAAAGTATAAGCCCTGAAGCCCCACCGATCAGAACGGTTTATATAAACCCGCCTGAATACTGCATATATGAGAATGCCTCTTCATCATCCTCAAAGTCTAGTTCCGCCTCGCAGACTACGCCATCATCTAAAATTACAATAGAGTATGGTTGGTGTTTAAAACACCGTCCCAGAACGTGAAAGTGAGTGATCAACTCAGTGGAGCTATAAAGCAAATGTTAACATGTTATCAATTCAGTCAAGTAGTAATGATAAAGTAATACAATCAAGTATCCCTAGGTACTCTGATTAATGCAAAAATGGTATGTATTAACGATGCATGCTCTCGCCTGTACTCCCTCTGTGAACTTAATCTCACGGTCAAGACATGCAATCACTTCCTCAGTGCTCAACTCCAACGCCAAAGGCACATGCAATGCGGTGCATGAGCATGATTACCAAGTTCTTATTAGTCTTTTTCATACAGAAGGATTGGAAAATTAAGGTACCTCCCTTATATCATTTTCCAAACAATGATCCATTATAGGGTCGTCAGTCCTGCTAAATCTCATACGATGTTGCGGTTATAGGTCACTACAAAGGGCTCGTCACCTCAATACAGGCCTAGCTTATACTCTAGTTGCTACGGAAAGGCTTGTCGCCTCAACGCAAGCTCAGAGTATGCTCGAGGTCATTACGAATGACTCGTCACCTAGTCGTAGGCCGACAGCTCGAATACAACGTCCCATACCACCATATTCGGCTCACGAGCTTAGGTTGCTCACTGGTCACTACGGGTGAGCTCGTCACCCCGGCGTAGGCCGACAGCTCGACCACGGTGTCCTATACCACCATGTCCGGCTCATGAGTCTCAGCGGATCGAGGTACCAAGGTTAACGGGGTTTCCACTGGTGAGTTAGGTACCTTAGCTTTCTAATCCTGTTGTACGAAAAGGTCTAATAAGAACTCGGTAATCACGTTCATGCACCACATTGCATGTGCCATTGGCGTTGGAGTTGAGCACTGTGGAAGTAGTGCATGCCACAACCGTGAGATGAAGTTCGCAGAGGGAGTGCAGGCGAGGGCATACATCATTAATACATATCATCCTTGTATTAACAAGAGTACTTAGGAATGCTTAATTGTATTGCCTTATCATTACTGCATAACTGAATTGATAACATGTTAACCTTTGCTTTATAGCTCCATTGAGTTGATCACTCACTCCCACGTTTTGGGACGATATTTTAAACACCAACCAGACTCTGTCTTAGCTGCAGGAGATGGCGATGCCTACGAGGTGGAGCCAGATTTCGAGGATGACGAGGAAGCGTTCTTCTATATGCAGTTATCAGACAGGTTCATGTGAGTTGTGTCCTGATCGACGGGGCTTGCAGGGTTGCTGATTAAATGACATTACACATTTTGTATATTTTGAAACTTTACATGTAAATTATTGACCTGGTAACATGATCATACTTAGGAGACCTACGATTACTTATACGTTTTATATATCTATCATAGTCTTTCGCTTGCTTAACTTAATCATCTTTGGAGTATGATATGTTATTTTGGTTTAATCTCATTCATGTTTAATGTGCTAATACAGACAATATTTAATCATCATTATCTATGTTGCATAAGTGATGCGTTGGAACTTGAGAGTTGAGCTCCTGCTCGACCCCCGATTTTCAGGGCATTACAAAACAGTTATTCAATTACGATTGTCTTGATTAGTCGATGATATGTCAGCTAAATTGGGGCCTTAGGTGGTCAGATCATAAGGCTAGACCCGGGGTTTCGGTGATCGAGCATGTTCATTATCTTATGACGGTTAATTAATTGAATTTGTGCGGTTCTTTTATCGTAACACCCGTGTATAGGATAAGATCGAATATTAAAGATTAGCATGTGACAAAATAAATTAATTATAGTGAAAAGGATTTCGAGGATTTTTGAAATCCAAAACAGTAAAAATTCATGACGTTGCAACTTTCTCGGGTCCACTTTAGGTAGGCCAACCATCAATGCTATGAAAGCCCATAATAGACCTTTATGGGCTAGTTAAGAGAAATATCAGTGTTGGTTCTTACAAATCATGAAGATCGTTATAAGGACATCATTTTAACTCTTGGCCCAAAAGGAATAAGATAGTAGCCCCTTTATATACACAATGTACCTTTTGTGATTTTCGTATTTATAACCGTCATGAATGTTTTGTTGTTGGATATTCTCTAAGCCCTTTTGGTTAACACACATCCGTTGTGTGTGAATATAGGTTTCGTGCATGGTTGTTGTTGCACCTAGAGTGCGTATTTCCATATGCCTTTTGTAATATAATTGGGTGCGAACTATTCCCCTCTTTTTATCAAGCTTGGTCTTGATATTAGGGTTAGCCCAGGTATTTCTTGGGCCCAATTCCAAGGTATGGATAATATTTTCATTGCTCGTTATTTATAGGTCCATGATAAAAACACCATAGTAGTTTGGACTTAATTGTGAATGATTTTTTGATGCTTATAAGGTTATTATGATATTGGATCCATAAGGTTATTTTGGATAAAAGATATTGAGTTATATAAAGCTCATATAATTTAATTAGCCATTTACACGGGCTTTATTTAATTTATCGTGAATTTTAACTATGTATAATTATTTATTAATAAAATAAGATTAACATAAGAAGCCTTCTCTCTATGCAACCCATGGTAGGGCCAAAACTTTTAACCACTTGTCGCTTTGGCCTAATTTAACCATACCGATTTAAGGGCACTGGACAGAATAATGGGCATCATACCCATCCAGTCTTTAAGGGTACAAGCCTAATAAAGTAGCCAAATAAATTAACACAATTAAAGCGTGTGCCTAAAGTACTGCAAGCATTTGCTATGCAAAAAAAGAAGAAGCGACACGATCTCTTCTCCTTTTCAGAGAGGTGAAGTAGATGTGGATATAAAAGTAGGAACCCGCGATAGGTGAGGCCTCTTCACCATCAACAAAAGTTACAAATTAGAGTCACCGTCCCTCTCCCCTCACTCAAACTGAATATATCGAAGCCCTTATCAATTACATGTGAGAGTGGAATGCAGCAACTTCGTTTTATCCGACGAGTATCATTATTAGCATCAATGGCGGATGCAGATAACCTTCTTTGCACACATATTCCTCCACCACAGTCGACATGTGGTGGTCCCTGAGATAAAGAATTCCTTACAAACTGAAAATTTCAATTCACATGTATTAAATGGTAATTATGATTTGGATCCATGCATTATAAATAGAATTTACCAAATGAGCTAATAAATTCTAGTCAAGATACTGACATTCAAAAACAATGGGTGTATGTCGCAGAGTATTGTAATAAATTTCATGGTGTGAACCCTAAAATTTATTATACATCCAGAACACCGTAAATGACCTGTTAGTGGTGTTGATTGTCAAGTCTATTGTGAAGCCAAATAAAGCATTCGTATGTTAATTTAAGCCCTTTTGAAGGCATTGAGGGAAAAAATGTAATTATCTTGATTTTCATTTATTTTATTGTGAAATTATCGAGTTCAGACATCCTTTAATGGTTTTCCCAACACTAAAGGAAGCAACTTTAGTAATTACTTGTAGGACGCGTGAAAGTGCTTCCTAGAAAAATCAATTCATTTTTAAAAAATCGTACTTTGCTATAGCTTTGTGTGAAGTTTGCCCCTAGAGTTTTAATTTACACGTGGGAAGCCCAGTCATCAATCGAGACAATTTATTCAATGGGACTAATAGAGCAGGGCATGGGGCTTAAATCATGCCAATTTACCAATTATAACCCTACAAACACGGCCAATTTGTTTTAACTGTTGTTTTCTTACAAGACGTATATTGTGTGGTTAGAATAATCGAATAAAAGCATTACTCTAAATTTATAAGGTGGGATCATCAAATAGATGGTTTAAGATCATGGTTAGACATATTTTATTTACTCGTTCTATTTTTATTATCTGTCTTCCATGCCATTGATCATATACTTAAGATTATTTAGTTGACATAATTTTATTTAATGTCTTGTCTTGGCTTGTTCCTAATTGTATCAAAGAATGGATCGTCATAACTAATCACTAAGGGTCAAGTGCAAATTAAGAGCTTTAGGATTGTTGCTAGCATATGAATGAAATGGGGACTTTCAAAAAACTTGTAAAAAATCACGTTATGGATATAACAAGCAACCCACAAGCCACATTGGCATGGAATGCGATGAAAATAATCATGCATTGAGTAACTCATTATTGGGCCTGTTTACACCCATTTTGGTGCATTCACCTACACCAATATGATATCGCCACATATTGGCACTATGTGCTTGATGATGGACGGAAGCTTAAATGTCGGGAAATCACGGAAGCACATGGATCAAGCAAAGTACAACCAATCGCACAACTAAGTCAAAAAACAAACAATCTAAATTTTATGTGAAAAAACCCTTGCGGGGAAAAAAAAAACTACAACACGAAGCAATGAGTTTGCACTATGAAAGCATAAATCACAGGAGATGAGCATTACCGATTCGAACAAGCCTCGAATCCTCTTCACAAGCCCAAGCTATGCCCTTGAAACCCTTATGAATGATTTAGAAAGCCTTGTAATTCCTCTACTCCTCAAATCTCGATTACATCTGACATATATATATATATATATATATATATATATATATATATATATATATATATATATATATATATATATATATAGTATCATATGGTATCACAATCGAAATAGGAAAGAAATCTCGAACTCATGCAATTTTGTGCATGCGCTTGAAGGGACTTCAATGGCATTGATGATCGGTTGATGACATCAAGCACCTTCAATGACATCGAGTAGTAACACTAAATCATTACAATAACCAACGTGAGTTTTTCATATTTTTCCAATGGCATCGACAAACCCTGTTGCTTATAGATTTAAGACATCAACAACAATCTCCACCATGTCTTCAATCTTCATGGCTCCTTATCATCATATCTAAATTCGCCTTGCATCATAGCTCCACCATCACTTATGGTGCATACTCCATCTCCCATTCATGTATTCGTCAAGCCCAAATAAGTTGCACATGACTTGAACTTCTCCGTGGGAACCACCTTCTTAAGGATGTTAATCAGTCACGCCTCCTTCATCAAGCACCTGTCGAATAAAATGATCATGCACAACAATATGTTTAGTATGTGAGTGATAAACATATTTTTTTAGCCAAATTGATTGTGCTTTCGCTGTTGCAATTGATTAATACAGCCTCATCCTAAAGCCCCAACTGATTTATCATCCCTTTCAACCAAATACCCTCCTTGAATGCTTCTGTCACCGCCATATACTCAACTCCGATCATGGAAAGAGCCACTGCATACTGAAGCTTCGACGCCCAACCCATCGTTCCACCCGCTAGTACAAACGAGTAACGAGAAGTTGACATTCTATTATCCACGTTGTTTGCGTAGTCAGAATCCACATAGCCTATTAACTCGTCCCATGATTTCTCAAATGATATGATGTGGTCCTACATACCTCGAATATATTGAAGTAGACATGTTACTGCCTCCCAATGTTGCTTGCCAGTGTTAGACATATGTACACCAACAACTCCCAACACATGTGAAATATTAAGTCTTGTACAGACTGTGGTATACATCAAGCTACTAACTGTACTCGAATAAGGCACACGAGACATATCTTGCTTTTCTTCATCAATTTAGGGATATGTTCATAATAAAGCTTAACATGAACCGCATGAGGAACGTTGATCGGACTTACCTTGTCCATCCCATACTTTATCAATATATTTTCAAGGTATTCCGTTTGAGATAACCATAGCCTAATCATTTTCCTGTCTCTATGCATGTCAGTACCAAGAACCATCTTTGCAGCCCCCAAATCTTTCATCTCGAATGTCCCTGATAACCGAGTCTTCAGTATGTCGATCTCAGGCATGCTATGGCGGGTGGTAAATATGTCAACGACATACAATACCAGTATAATGAATTTTTCATCACTCAGTGTCCTATAATAGACACAATGATCATACTCGCTCCTGGTAAACTTTTGACTTACCGTGAAAAAATAAATTTTGTATATTACTCATATGCGACTGTTTTAGGCCGTACAACGACATCTTTAACCTTCAAACCTCGTTCTCTGCCCATTGTATTTTGAAGCCTTCTAGCTACTTCATGTAAATTTACTATTCCAATTCCCCATGCAGGAAGGCAGTTTTTACATCAATTTGTTCCACTTCGATATCGTGTTGGGCAAATAATGTTAACACAAATCTAATAGATATCTGCTTCACCACAACCGCGAATATCTCAGTGAAGTCGACACATTTTCTCTGAGCATATCCCTACACTACCAACATTGTCTTGTACCTATCATATTTATTCATTAAGATCCACTTGACCCGATCATTTTTTAGTTGACAGGAAGCTTCATCAGCTCCCACGTATCGTTCTTATACAGGGTGTCCATCTCATCATCCATTGCTACTTTCCAATTTTCAACATTTCGGTTAACAGGAGTCTCCTAAAAAGTAAATGAATTCCCCTCATTCATAACGATGGAAAATACGACATTTGAGTTATCCTTGTATCCCTCTGATAACCTGCAATCCCTTGACATATTCATTCTCACAGGCGGCTGTTCCACCTACTCTTGTACCCTTGCATGCATCTCAGTATCAACCCGTGTCTCATCTCTGTTTATCTGAACGTCCACAACCAACTTCTTGGCTTCACTGTTCTCATTATTACGGAACAAGGATCTCTCATCGAATTCAATTAATGATGATTTTTTGTGTGACCCTGTCTTACAGCCCATAGCCCTTCACACCACTATCATAGCCGACGAATATATATTTATTAGCCCTCTGGCCCATCTTATCTATCTCAACTGACTGTACATGAGAGTAAGAATTGCAATAAAATACAGGCAATCCCAAGTAGTCTACCTGCTGACCACTCCACACTTCCTTTAAAATTTTATATTCAATTGTTGTAAAAGGTGACCGATTCACCAAGTAACAAGCCATGTTAACGGCCTCGGTCCACAATTCATTGTCCAACCCGACATTACTAATCATGCATCGGGCCATCTCTAAGAGAGTCTAATTAATCCGCTCAACTACACTATTATGCTCTGGCATGCGATGCACTGTGTTGTGCCTCACGATCCATCCATCTTTACAGTATTGATTGAATTCCCCGTAAGTAAGTTCTCTACCATTATTTATCCTCAACACTTTCACCTTTTGCCCTGACTTTTTTACAACTACTGCCTTCCACTGCTTGAAGTTAGTGAAACCATCGAAATTATTTTTCATAAAATAAATCCACGTTTTCCTGAAATAGTCATCGATAAATGTGACATATGACGACGGCCTCCACCAGAAATCATAAGCGTTGTATCTCATACATCATAACACATATAGTCAATAAGACACTTACATACATGTTTTCCATATTTAAAAGACAACATTGACTGTTTACTATATATATACAATGCTCGTTTATATTAAAATAAAAACTTTTAAGAGATTAAATCAAATAATGGCTAGAAAGTTCCTTTATGCCCCGCTCACTCATGTGACCTAAGTGTGCGTGTCATATACGTGCAGGTGTGGAACATGCTACAAACATTACAGCTTCACCCGATGAAGTGCTCCTGATTAACCTGTAAATATCTTTATTCATCTGTGCCTTCATAATTATGAGTGCCCCCTTTGAAACTTTAAGGACACAATCAAACCCGATGAGATTGTACCCTAGTGCCTTGAGTGATCCCATAGATATTAGACTATTCCTTAAATCAGGAACATGTCTCACCTCGGTCAATATACGCTCCATGCTATCAAACATATTGATGCGCACCGATCCAACACCTACCATTTTATATGCATTATCATTGACCATAAACACCTGACCACCATTGCATCATTGTAACTGGGGAACCAATTCCGATAAGGGGTCATATGGTACAAAGCTCCCATATCCAAAATCCATTTTTCGTTGAAGTACCCAAATTTTAATGCGGTGAGCATATCATTACCGTTTACTTCATCACTAGATTCCGCAGTGTTGGCTTCTCCGAAAGAACTATCTACATTCTCATTTATAGACTTAGAATTCTGACAATCATTCTTCATGTGTTCGGATATGCCACAATTTCAGCACTTCAACTTGCCCTGTCTTTGAATTTGTATCTATATCACGAAGATCCACTATCCTGCTTGGAATTTCTCTCCCTCATAATCAGTGCATCTGTAAAAGTACCAACGTCGCCATTTTTTCTTTCTCATCGCCTTTAACTGAATGGCTGAGATAACGGTCTCGACGCTAATGATAGTTATACCTGCGCATAGCGAATCCTAGAATGACTCATACGAAGCCGGGAGAAAATTCAACAAAATGATGTTTGATCCTCATCTTCCATCGTTTCCTTGACCTCTGATAATTTACAAATCAATATATTAATGTTACTAATATGAGCCCTAACATCGGCCCCCTCTGCCATATTCAGATTTAATAGCTGAAGCTTTAAGTACAAACAAGTCTCAAGAGATTTCTTTGCAAAGATGTTCTCTAATTTCGCTCATGTACTTGCTGCAATTTTCTATCTCATAACATTACATAGGACCTCATCCATTAAGCATAATTGGATAGAGGTTTTCACATTCTTATTAATATGTTTTCCATTCATCTTCAGTTATATATTTCGGTCGCTTTTTAAGGAGAATATCGTCTAATCCTTACTGGACTAGGACACCAATTATCTTAAATTTCCATAGTTCAAAATCGTTTTTACCAAAATATTTTTCTACATCGAAATTTGGTTTATATACCGCTGATACTTTGCTTTCAGATTCAATCTGCTTCCCAATATTATCTCTGATACCACTTGTTCGGGAACCATGGAAGCACATAGGGACAAATCAAGCAAAGTACTATTAATCGCACAACCAAGTCCAAACACAAATAATATGAATTTTACGTAGAAAACCCTTGTGAAAAAATATTTATGACATAAAGCGATGACTATGTACACTAAAAGCATAAATTAAAAGAGATAAAGTGTTACCTATTCGAAGAAGCCTCAAATCCTCTACACAAGCCCAAGCTATGCCCTTGAAACCCTCATTAACGATTTAGAAAGCCTTATAACTCATATACTCCTTCACAAATACAGATTACACCCGATAAATAATATTATATAGTATCACAATCGGAATAGGAAACAAATCCCGCACTTACGCAATTTTGCGTGCGCTCTATGGGACTTTGATGACATTGATGATCTGTCAATGACATCAAACACCTTCGATGACATCGAGTAGCAACACAAAATCATTCTAGCAACTAACATGAATTTTTTCAGATTTTCCCGATGGCATCGAGTATCTATCCATGGCATAGACCTCTGCTCAATGGCATCAACATACCATGTTACTTGTAGGCTTAAAACATCAACAATAATAAAGACCCGCCGAGACAAGGATCTTATCACAAATCCATGTATGCTCGGTAAGGCCGATCATTTCACATAGTCCTTCCAAAATGGGAGATGTAACATCCCCCCTTTTAAAACAGTAGGTATTCAAAACACCATTGTTTCTTATAGTGTGGTCCACCTGAGTTTTGGGTCAGCCTCCTTTGTTGGCCCATGCCCTAATATGGATAATCAAGACTGGTGGATGGATTGGATTTGTCACAACATCTTTGTGGGGCCCACTGTCATTAACAAAAAAAAAAACTTTGCAGTGACGTGCATCAGCACGTCACCACTCGAGGCAATTATCCTGACTTTTTTTTTTTTTCTCTTCTTCCTCCATTTTCAATTCACACAAAGAGACCCCACACCCATCTAAGTCTAGGATTGTCCATCATATGGGGGTCACATTATAAATCCGGACCGTTCATTCAAATCAAAATCCCATATTACTTTATCTATTTCAATCATTTGCTCTAAAGCCTCTGGTGCGACCAACCTGATCAACGGATCTGCCTCACTTTAAAGCTCACATTGTATTAAGATGTTGCAAACCTTGTGAATGGCTTTAATTTCCCATCAGACTTCATGGTAGACCCCACCCAACTTTTGTTTCAGATTCAGTTCGCAACCTGTAACATCTCGAAAAATTGAGGGTCGAGTGGTAACTCAACTCTCGAGTTTCCAGAACATCACTTATGCAACATAGATAATGATGATTAAATGTTGTCTGCATTAATGTAGTGAACATGGGTGAGATTAAGCCAAAACAATATATCATACTCCAGAGACAGTGAATTAGCAAGTGGAAGACTGTGATAGATATATAAAATATATAAAAACTGTGGTGAGTCTCCAGAGTGTAATAACATTACCAGGTTAATAAATTTCAAGTACATTTCTAACATATACCAAATATATAAACGTAATGTCTTCTATTCCAAGTACCATAGCCCCGTCAATACAATACCAGGTCTTCATAGACCTGTCAGAGAGTTACATGTAGGAGAGCTCCTCCTCAACATCATAGTAGTCCGGCTCTGCTTCATAAGCATCGCCATCACCTGAAACTCAACAAATCTGGTTGGTGTGTACAACACCATCCCATAACGTGGGAGTGAGTAGCTAACTCAATGGAACAATAAAGCATAGGTTAACATGTTATTGACTCAGTCAAGCAGTAATGATAAAACAGTACAATCAAACACTCCTAACTACTTTTATTAATGCAAGTATGAATGCATTCATGATGTATGCCCTCACTGACATACTCCCTCATGCGACACCCTCTTCGTTCGCGGCATGCTTTCATCCCTCGGTGCTCCGCATCTTCCAGGCACATGCAATGCATGATGAGCATGATTACCGAGTTTTCATTAGTCCATTTCAAACAGCAGGATTGAGAAACTAAGGTACCTCCCTTATATCATTCCCAAACATGATCCATTCTAGGGTCGTCAGTCCTAGACAATCTCATACGATGGTGTATTTCTAGGTCGCTGCAAGGGCTGCCAGGGCTATTACAAGGAATCGTTACACCACTCCCCATCACCCTTTTAACAGTTCATCACTATACAGATACAGGCCTAGTCATACTCTATACATTGCGGCAAAACTCGTCGCCTCACTGCAATTCAGAGTATGCTCGATGTCACTACAAAGGGCTGTCACACGGAATCGTTGCACCACTCCCCCATCACCTTATCAATGTAGGCTGACAGCAAGAATATAGTGTCCATACCACCATAATCGGCTCACGAGTCTAGTTGCTCACTGGTCACTACGGGGAGGCACGTGGCCCCAGCGTAGGCCGACAGCTCGACCACGGTGTCCCATACCACCATGTCCGGCTCATGAGTCTTAACGGATCGAGGTACCATGGTTAAAGGGATTTCACTGGTAAGTTTGGTACCCTAGGTTCAGCAGTAGTAGCGTCCAAACATGGTGATCATACATAAGACAGATCGGGTTGCTTGACGAGCTCGGCTAGCTCGAGCGCATAACAAGTTGAACGACATGAAGTGCATAAGCACTTCGCGTGGCCAACCACTATCGCCAACCGAAGTACGACTCAGGTTCGTTGAACACATCTTACGTGGCAAATAAATCTCAGCCACGCATTCATTTTCGTTACCGATTGTCTGAACTATAAACATAGCCCCAAACACAATCAATTGCATATAAATAAAACAGTAATGGATCAAGATTCAAATCATACAATCAAGTCTGTTATTATCTGTTTAGGGCTGTCAGGGTTGTTGCACGGAATCGTTGCTCCACTCCCCCATCACCCATGACGGATCATACAACGTAAATATGAATTTAAACATATGCATTACATAGATAAAATCATAAAAGCAGTTGAGCATGTTATGAAGCACAACACAAGTATGAGTTTGTACATATTCAATTCCTAATCACACAACTATCCAAGGAAATCATACACATAGTAAAAAAGTTGAAAATCACATCTTAACACCCTTATACATTACAATTTACTAACTACTACACATTCAAACTTTGTAACAAACACTTAGACTACATACACCAACATACATGACATATGTTGATCACATAGGTATAAGGCCAAATCCTTTCACTAGGGAGTTACCCCAATCATAACACGCATACACCTACGACGGATAGTCATGGCAAGCAGGAATCCAAGTTCCATATTCATTCAGTCATTTCCACAAACACTTGGGCCACACATTTTAGCATATATAGTGTATATTGCCGTGACGTGATTTAGGGCAAATCCTTTTGTCAGAGGGGTATCACCAATACAACAATCATGAATCCATGACAATTAGTCATGGCGAGCACGAATGAGAATTCTATACTCATTCAATCATTTTCGCAAACACTTAGAATACACTATTACAACATATATGATGTATGTTAGCAAAACAAGTATTAGGGCTAACCTTTCGCCAAGCAAGTATTTTATCCATATATAGTATATTCATACAACAAATAATCATGGCAAATACATTTCCAAGATTTATACGTATACGGTACTTTCTAGAATACACAATTTCAACATACATAGTGTATATGAGCAAAACATGTATAGGGCGAGTCCTTTCGCCAAATAAGTAATTTATCCACATATAATATATTCATACAACAATTAATCATGTCAAACACATTTTCAAAATTTGTACGTATACGGTACTTTTTACAATTACCTAGAGTATGTAGAATTCCATATTTTTCATCTTTAATCGAAACGGAAAACGGACAACACTTTGTACATGTACAATTGCATGCAGATCATGAATCTATCATTATCTGACATTGAAAGTGTTGAAAACCATAACCTATGTTAGACAGGCTCTCATTCTTTGTATAGCCCATTCCTTGTATAATTTATATACCTTGTATAGTTCGTAGAGGATTTTGGTTTTATTATTTTTCCTTATATACATGACTGTAATTTCTATATATTCAACCATTTTGGGTTGTCTCACACATAGAAAAGCTTCTGCTCCTCTTGGCTTTCGTGGTATCAGAGACAAGTTGATCCGAAACTGCTCCTGCATCATCCGGTCACCATCCCTGCTGCGTCAGCCCCCATTCCTGTTGCATCCGACCGTCCCTGCATCGTCCGACCACCCTTGCATCGTCTGGCCGCCCCTCCTGCGTCGTCCGACCGATCCTACGTCGTCTGGTGCTCTTCTGCTTCAGATCCGCTCGTCCCTGCTTCAGATCTGCTCGTCCGGCGCCCCTCTGCTTCAAAACTGCTTGTCTCTGCTTCAGATCTGCTCGTCCGGCGCCCATCTGCTTCAGATCTACTCATCCCTGCTCGTCCCTGCTCCAGATCTGCTGTTCCAGATCTATTATTGCTCCAGATCTGCTCGTCCCTGCTCGTCTGAACCAGATCTGCTACTGTTGTTATTGCTATTTTTTCCATCCTGTTCCAGATCTGTCTGTCCGCATCTTATTTCTGTTCGAACCCGTTGCTGTTGCTGTGCTCCAGATCTGCTACTGTTGCTATTGCTGTTGTTATTACACCAGATCCGGAAACTACAATTGCTTGGGTATCTCCTGCTGTACGATACACTTAACGCCTTCTGTTGCATCTCTGTAAGTACTTTACCTTACTTCAGATCAATGGACAAGAACTCATCACGTACAGAGGCCCCACGTTGTAGTTTTGATGGTACCAACTATTCTCTATGGGCCATCCATTTTCAGAACTTTCTTAAGGGTCGTGGTTTGTGGGGACTCGTTGATGGATCTACTCCAATCCCTACTTCCATAGATGCCGAGAAATTAGCTGACTGGGACATGAACAATCAGTTGGTCAACTCACATCCAATAACTGCTTAGTCATATTTCTTCCAACTGTTGTTTTGTGCAGGATCTGGCAACAGGGAAGGTACTTGGGAAGGGTATGCGGCATGGTCGTCTGTACGTGCTGGACTTTGATTCATCTATCACTCCGGCTCGTTGTTTTTTCTCCATCTTTATCAGATATTACTTCAGCAAATAAATTGTGGAAACTGTGACACTTTCGCCTGGGCCATCCACATTCTGATCGGTTACTTCAGTTGATTTCTTCTGGCATGTTAGGGAATATTTCTCTTAATAAAAATGATTTGGATTATTCTTGTTCTTCATGTTGTCTTTCAAAAAGTAAATGTATTACATTTTCTCTGAGTACTACAAAATCATCTTCTATATTTGAACTTGTGCATAAGGATGTCTGGGGTCCATCACCAATTATGTCTCTCTCTGGATTACGATACTATGTTATATTCATTGATGATTTCACACGTTACACTTAGATTTACTTTTTGCAATCAAAGTCACAGGTTTTTGAAAAATTTAAGTTATTTCACTCTATGGTGGAAACTCAATTTCGGGTTCCTGTTCAAACTCTCCGCTCTGACTCAGGGGGGGAATATATCTCAACCGAATTTCGTACATTTCTTCAAGGTCATGGGATTATTCATCAGATCACCTGTTCTGATACTCCACAACAGAACGGGGGTGGCGGAACGGAAAAATCGTCATATTGTTGAAACTGCCAACACCCTGATGACAGCTATGAGTGTTCCTCGTTCTTTCTGGGCGGAAGCAATGTTACATTCAGTCTACTTGATCAACCGGATGCCAACCAAAGTTCTGAACAGTAAATCTCCCTACTTCGTTCTCACTGGCTTACCTCCTGCATATTCCACATTTCGTGTTTTTGGTTGTATCTGTTATGTTCACCTGGCTTCACGTGAACGTAACAAACTATTTCAAAAATCGGTCAAATGTATGTACTTGGGATATGGGGAAACTCAGAAAGGTTTTCGATGTTATGATCCTGTTTCTCGTCGTGTTCGGGTTTCACGAAATGTTGTTTTTCTTAAACACATTGCCTTCCATTCATCTCTTCCTCCTCCTCCAACTCCACACTCTCCTGGTCTAACCACCTTTCCTGAAATTCCGTTTGCCTCAAGTACTCTTCCTCGTCCGTTACAGGTTTACTCACGTCGACCACGTACAGATCCATCACCTATTACTCAACCCGAATCTTGTAACACCCCGAGCTTTCTGGACCCGAGTATAAGACTCGTTTCCCAAAAACCCGAGTGTTAACCTTAAAGGATGGTCAAATTCGAGTGTACATTTTATTTTATTTTTATATCAGAGTAAGCAAATGAGCGTAGCGTGGACAAATCGACATAAAGGAAAGTTCTCATTATCATTTAAATATACAAGAACTGCCCATAATGACTTATACAAACCAATGTCTCCACAATAACAAATATAAGATTACACACATGAGATATTTAAAAACATATGAAACACAACGAAAACTGCAAGATCGCGCAGCTTCCTCGACAGGTAAAACCACGTGTCCTTGACCCCCATAATGGCTCCTCATCAATCTGAACCTGCATATCACTTAAGCCACCTGTGCTACCTGTACGGTTATATTTTGATGGATGAGTGGCCAACTCAGTGTGAATTCCCCCCAAGATTACACACCGCCGCATTAGATAAGCATAGTTATAAAACATCCAGACAACCAAAACAAGTAAATGCAGTCTTATTAAATGCATGGATGTATGGAATGCGTTCACGCCCCGGGGATGCTCATCCGTGCGGACAGGGCCGCCGCCCATGCAATGCGTTCACGCCCCGGAAATGTTCATCCGTGCGGATAGGGCCGCCGCCCATGCAATCATCGACCTGGGAAAAACATCCAGTCGGAACAAGGGTCGATAGTCGGTGGTCTGGGAGCTAGCGAAACGATACCCTAACAACTTTAGGGCACATGCTACAGCATCCAGAATAGCCACCCGTCATCGCCAATATGCTATGAATGCGTGATTAGTCAAACCATTATTAGTCTAGTTACAATCAGCTAATTTAAATAAGCTCAAGGTCACTACGGGGAGCGTATAGCCCAGCATAGGCCGACAGCTCGGGCATAGTGTCCCATTACCACCATCCCCGGCTCATGAGGCTACCACCTTAGGATGTTTAATGGAACCCCGTCGACTAGTGGCCAATCATATTACAATACATGGGGCTTACCATTGCATGGTTGCACGTTATAAACATCGAACCCATGTAGGGCAAATACCAAAACAAACCACGTAGGCAGATATCAAAATAAGCCACATAGGGCGAGTATCAAAATATGCCACATAGGGCGAATATCAAAATCATACGATAAAGACCATCCTTAAAAATCATTGGGCACAACAACCCTGGATGGTAGGCCCGCATCAATCATCCATCTAGACCACCACTCAATAGCCACCTAGTCGAAGGTCCATTATGATCACAACTAGTCAAGTTACATCCCAAGTATGGGTGTACATTCATATGTGAGAATTTCCCACTAATGTACCAGTTTAAGTTTCATAAGCAACCCACACAAAGAAATCCACAAGCATGAGCAATTATACAGGATAATCCTAAAGCATGTAATATAGCAATTCAATTTCCACTAGCTAACACATGTGATTATAAAAAGGAGATATCAATTATGAATTTAAATAAAAACTATAACTTAAGCTAATGAGAAGATGGAAAGCTCAAGGGGAAGAATCATCACCTTATAGTTGGATCGCCTACCAGCATGGCTAGGGGACGTGTGGTCCCTTATAATCGAGTCCTATCATGAATTAGGAAATTACATGGTTAGATCGAGTTTTATACACTATTTATTGTTGAGATTATAACCTAGGGTTTGAATTATTTATCTTAGGGTTTAGTCTTAAACTTAAATTCTAAAATTTGAATCCTGAATTTTTAATATTATTATTATTATCGTGCAACTGATCAAATAATATTTATTATAGGGGTATTAATCCATCAATATTAATAATGTGGGTTCATAAGTTCATATTTGAATGTACCGTCATTATCTAATGATTAATAACCTCCTAAGTATAAATATTTACTAATGATAATAAATAAGGACTAACACTAGTAATTTCAAAACAACAAGTAATATTAATAATATGCCCAATATTAGCTAACATGACACTGATAATCATTGTGATGAAAATACATAATATGCTCTACCCTTAATGATAATATTTGATAATGATAGAATAAAACATTAATGTCTACTATTACTAATCTTTATATGTAATTTATATGTAATATCTAATATAAATATAAATAATTTACTAAAGGCCATACATTTCTAATATTAGTAATCCTAATAATGATAATTATGGTAATGCTTAAAAAGAGTCTAGTGTGGGTTTGAGGGGCCCCATGAATAAGATTATTTGGGCTGTAACATACACAACAGTTAGGAGGTTTATCCACCATTAAAGCATTCATAATCATTTGTTGGGCCCACCAAGTTGTGGTTCACCAATCCAACCCATCCATTATGTGTGTCCCACTAGGTTAAGGGGTCAAACCAAATTTCAGGTGCATCCAAATCTCAGGTGGACCCCAGCAGTTGCTTTTATATGATTTAATATGTCTTCACAAGGTTGTAGATTGTGTGGGCCATCTGAGCTCTATGTACGGATGATTTTTGGAGGCACCTCATATAAAAAGGGGACCCATCAAATGGAGGGTTTGATGTTCAACACACATCATGGTGGAGCCTAAGGTGGGGCCATAGTCCTAGCCAAAATCATGCAAAAAGGTGGCAGCATCCTCTGGACGTTTTAACGTGCATGTTTTTTTTTATATTATTTATTTTTTGTTTTGTTAGGTGGGTCCCGTCTAGGAGGATCTACTCCGTTGATTGGGTTCCAGGGCTCAGGAAAGGTCCAATGCCCAATTTTGAATATGTCTTGATGCACCGAAATATCACAAAGGGCCCTAATGATCTACCCCTATTAAATTAGTCTTTATGCCGGTGTGGCCCACCAGAGAGTTGGGTTGGCTTCATTTTTCGGGCCAATGCCTAAAATGAGGTGGGAAATGGAATGGACGGTGGAGGCATAACATACATCTAGGTGGGGTCCTACTTCAAGCAAAATGGATGTGCAGCGTTGGATAACACATACCCCAGTCAGACCGGTAACGTCAATACAGTAGCCGTTCTGCTGCTGGGTTACAGACGGATGGCGTGGAATAAAGTACATACATCAAGAGGGACCCACAGAACCTCTGACGTTAATACCCCAGCCAATCCATTTCCTCATCAGGTGTGTTTTTGGAGTGATTATGTGTATATCACATATATTGTTGGATTCGAGTGACTTGTTCATATGTGTAAGTTTCTCGGATTGAAATTCTAACGGTAAGTTAAGCATATCCATATGGGGTGAACAAGATGGACGGGTTAGAATCTTGATCTGGTAAGTGTATGAACGGATGTAGAGGTCAATAGCCGATTTACTATGATCTAAGGGCTAAAATTTGACGTGTATGGTTAATTTATGATAATTAGTTCTGGTATAAAATTTCACATGAAACGGACCGTGGGAACCATGTGATCTAGTGTTAGGGGTCTAGGTTAGTGGCAATTTCGTAATTACCGCCGATCTATGAGTTTTGGAAAATCTAATGACTTTATATGGTTGTAAACACGTTTCTAAGCAGTTCTTACTAAAGAACATATATCTAAATCATTATGGATAGGGAATTATTCGTCACGTCATCTAAGGGAAAGTACTTATGTGAAATCATGTGATGGGTGAGCTTGTCTTGAAATTCAACGGTCAGATGGCTTGATTTATGGATGAAGATCATCCCCAACGGTTATGTTTATGTCAGGGCAAGGATGTAAGGCTAGAATAGTTGGATTGGTATCGTACACATGTATATGTCATGTTGAATCTTATGGTAACGCTCGAGGACTTTCGATGCCCGAGCATCGAAAAATTCGGGGCGTTACAAATCTACTGTACCAGTTGCAGATCCCGAACCTACCTCGATACGTCGTTCCGCTCGTGAACATCGGGTGCCTGATCGCTTGATATGCTCTATGGCTACCATGAATGCTACTCTGGATACTGTTTCTGTTCCTATTTCATACTCTCAGGCAGCCACTCATGATTGTTGGAAGAAGGCTATGGCAGAAGAACTTGCGGCATTGGATGATAATCATACGTGGGACATTGTCACTTGACCCGCTGACCAACAACTAATTGGTAGCAAATGGGTTTATTCTGTCAAGCTCAAGTCTGATGGATCGTTGGATCGATACAAGGCTCGACTTGTTGCTCAAGGATACAAAAAGGAATACGAATTGATTACGATGAGACTTTCGCTCCTGTAGCCAAGATGAAAACTGTTTGTACTCTTCTGGCTATATATCTTTTGTTCGCTCATGGCCACTCGCTCAGATGGATGTGAAAAGTGCCTTTCTGCATGGAGATCTTCAAGAAACCGTATATTTGAAACCTCCTCCTGGCTCTTTAATTCCTGACAATAAGGTATGTCGCCTAAAGAAAGCCCTGTACGGCCTCAAACAGACACCTCGGGCATGGTTTTCAACGCTTTCATAATGTCGTTACTGATGCTGGCTTTACTCAAAGTAGTTATGATCCATCCTTATTTTTGCGCACTACTACCCGAGGAATTGTCATTGTTTTGTCTATGTTGATGACCTCCTTCTGACTGGTAGCGATGCTTCTGGTATCTCGGCTTTAAAGGAAGTTCTGCAATCCTCCTTCAAGATGAAAGACCTCGGCCATCTCACATACTTTCTTGGACTTAAAATTTCACGTTCTAAGCGAGGGATCCTTGTCAGCCAGCGTAAATATATCAAGTATCTTCTTGCCTTGGCATCATTGACGGATCAGAAGACAGTTCAGACTCCCTTAGAACTTAACATTCAATATGGTCGTGACGATGATGATCTCCTTGCACAGCCTGACTTATACCGTTGTTTGGTTGGGAGTCTGGTTTACTTAACTATGACTCGCCCTGATATTGCCTATGCTGTCCAAGTCGTCAGTCAGTTTGTTTCTGCTCCTCGGACTCTTCATATGACTACCGTGTTGTGCATCCTAAGGTACCTTCGTGGAACTCTTGATCGATCCCTGTTATTCTCCTCCACAGTGACTCTAGACCTTCGTGTTTATTCGGATGCGGATTGGGCTGGATGCGCTCTCACACGATGGTCTACCACTGGCTACTGTGTTTTTTCTCGGTACTTCTCTCATCTCTTGAAATGTAAGAAACAGACCACTGTTTCCAAATCAAGCACCGAAGCTGAGTACCGGGCGATGTCCGCTGCATGTAGTGAGCTTGTCTGGTTACGTGGACTTCTTTCCGACTTGGGCGTTCCTCTGCAGAATCCTACTCCACTCCATGTTGATAATTTAAGTGCTATTCAGATTGTCTCTAACCCGGTTTTTCATGAACGAACGAAGCATATTGAAGTTGACTGTCATTTTATCCGCGAGAAATTTCAGTCTGGGCTCATTTCTCTTCCACATGTTGCATCCCATGATCAAATTGCAGACATTCTCACCAAGTCCCTCACTTCTGCTCATCACTCATTTCTAGTTGGCAAACTATTACTTGTCGATGACCCGAATTAATTTGAGGGGGGATGTTAGACATGCTCTCATTCCTTGTATAGCCCATTCCTTGTATAATTATATACCTTGTATAGTTCGTAGAGGATTTTGGTATTATTACTTTTCCTTATATACATGACTGTAATTTCTATATATTCAACCCTTTTGGGTTGTCTCACACATAGAAAAGCTTCTGCTCCCCTTGACTTTCAACCTATACACCTAAAGTCCGCACCTTTTGTCGTAGAATCGTAAGAGTCGATAGGTTTGCTAAGCTTCCATATACGGCAGTTTAGCGACTTATAGAACGGAATAGGTTAGTTATTTCATAACCCACAACTCTTAAAACCCCAAATCAGATTAGGGTTAGGGTTTCTTACCTAAAAAGGGGCTGGAATCGCCGAAAAAGTGATGAGAACGGAGCGGTGGAGCTCATGGAGCGGCAGAGAAGAGTGGCAGGAAGGATCTCTCACAACTCCCACACTTTCTCTCTTTTTCTCTCTCCTCTCTCTAGGGTTTCTCTCAAATTCGTATGGTTGTGAGAGAGAGGGTTCTAAGGTCCTTATATAGCCTAAAATCTCACCAAAATAGACTTAGGAACAAGGTATACTTGGATTTTGCCCAAAAGGCATCTATTTCAGCTCAACGGAGGACTTCTGGCGGGCCTCCTTGAGCCAAAGGTTGGACTTAAGCTCACAGACACCGGATCTACGTTCTATTAAGTTTTCGTTTCGGTCGGGATTCCAGATCACGCGTGGCGGACCAGTTTCAGTTCAACGGTCAGCGGATCTCGATCGGAGATTCCGAGTACATGTAAATGTGTATGAAATTTCCCTGATCCGAGGGTGTAATTTGGTCTGATTTTGACAGTCTGGTTGCTTAAAACTGATCCGCAAACGAGAGGTGCCAGATTACTATTCAAGATATTTTATTTTGAAATATTTTCATATTTCTCACACTTTTCACTCCAAGCTCAAGCGAATAGCGTTGGGACACTATCTGGATTTGATTTTCGAGATGGTTGTCAAGCCCAGCAAGGCGGTCCTAATTCCTTAACTTCGTGTTAATCGGACTTCCGACGTGCGGTCCAGATCTGATACGGAGTTTCGAGATGCTCGCGAGAGCAGCCGGGTAATGAGATTGATCCTAGATTTTAGGGTAACCTAGCGTCAATGATTCTACAAGTTTTGGGTATTGCAGATCGTATTTAAAGTGATTGGTGCTAATTTCACAGGCACTCTAGTTTAACACTAGCTAAATCTCGCCTAATTTCTAAAGGATCTAGTCCTGTAAGATTTTGTCTGAGATACTTAGTCCTTGTAGTTTGTATATAAAGTGATCCAAGTTATACTACTTAGCTAGTTTAAGATAGTGTCTAGGGTGAAAGTACTTTGAAAAATTGAAAGATCAAGGTGGAATTTGTGAAGAAAATGGTTTGAAAAGGGATTTGAGGCTTTAATTGAGTGTTTGAGAAGTTAAACCTGTGTTAGGATTGACCCATCGCCTAAGGAGGTCTAATTCCAGGTTGGAAGAAATCCGGGCTGTTACACAACCCTCGCGGTTACAGCGTTTCTCACGACCGAAAAACCATTCAATACTCCTTCGAGTTATTAGTGCACGACAACCGCAACTTTAAAAACTCGAACTCACCGCACTTTCTATTCTAAAATCTCTAATCTAATGTATCCTAAAATTTCCTGGACCCATCTTTACCATTCCCTAGCATCCAAATGAAAGAACAACCTTGATATGAAATCCATCATTGTTGCCCTATCGATCTTCACTGTGAACCCATCCCTCAAACTCCTGAAATTCATGAATCTGAAACTGCAACTCACCGAACTACCTGTTCAATCCTAACTCCTCAAACCTTTTAAACAACCCTATTCACATCCATAAAACTAGATAGCGAGAGAAAGAATCAATGAGAGAGAGATTGCGAGGCTACTACCGCTAGCTCCAACCCTTGGTAGATGTTTGAGAAGAAAGATTAAGGGGAGAATCCGAGAGATTAGATTAAGATGAAGATAGAAAGAGGGCAAGAAGATAATGTGTAACGTCTCGAAAAATCCGTACAAAGACCCGAGTACCACCTCAGGCAGAAATCACTCAGGACTAAATCCTTTAGAAATTAGACGAAATTAACTAAGTTTAAACTAGATTAGCTGTGAAATTCGCATGAACCACTTAAAATATGAGCTGCAAGACTCAAATTTATAGAATCATTAACGCTACATTACCTTCTAATCTAGGATCAATCTCATTACTCAGTTGCTATCGGGAGCATCACGAAACTCCGTATTGGATCTGGACCGCACGTTGAAAGGCCGATTACCGCGAAACTAAACGATTATGACTGCCCTGTTGGGCTTGACAACCATCTCGGAAATCAAATCCAGATAGTATCCAGAAACATGCAATTTGAACCCGGAACAAAATGTGTGAGAAATGCGAATATCTTTAGAAAACGTGCTTAGATTTAAGTGAATTGAGTCGTTCACTTGCAGGCCAAATATAACGATTCAGACCGTCGGAATCTAACCCAATTACACCCTCGGATCAGGAAAAATTCCAACACATGTCAGTATACTTGTGGCCCTGATTGAATACCGGTGATCGTTGAACTGAAACTGGTCCGCCACAGTCGATCTGTAAATCCGATCGGACCGAAAACTTAACTCAACCTAGATCCAATGTCAGGGAGCTTAAGTCCGACGCACGCAAAAAATGGGCCTCCAGAAGTGCTCCGTTGGATCGAAACAACCCCCATTTGGCTATAACCTAAGTATACCATGGCCCTGGGGCCATTTCGGTCAGTCATGGGCCTATATAAGGGCTTAAACCATCTCTTTCTCATTTATACGAATTTGAAAAACCTAGGAGAGAGAAGAGAGCAAAGAGAGGAGGAAAGAGAGAGAAAGTGGGAGCGAGTTCCTGAGATTCAATCCTATCGCTCCACGGGCTCGCGTCTGTATCGCTATTCCGGCTATTCCGACTCCGTTCGTAGGTAAGAAAACCTAACCCTAATATGTTTTAGGGTTTCCAATAGTGTAAGCGATGAAATAACTAACTTATTTCATATTACAGGTGACCGTTGTGCCGTAGCCAAAGGCGTAGTGTCTAAATTGAGTTCGTTACAAGTCTACCGGCGAAAGGTGCCGACTATAAATGTTTAGGTTATGGTTTTAAAGGCTTTCAATACCGGTTAATGATTTATTATTGATGTGGGTATCATCACATGCTAAATGTGATGTCTGTTTCACTTTACAGATATATATGAACTATGTTTGAATATAGTATATTCCATGTGTTTGTTGATATGATTGAATGAGTACGGAATTTGGATTCGTGCTGTCATGATTATTCGTCGTGAATATATAGCCGTTATGCATGTGACAACTCCTTGGTGAAAGGATTTGTCCAAATTTCTATTATCGCCAACATACGTTACGTATGTTGTAGGGTGTAGTCTAGTGTTTGTGAAAATATCTGAATGAATATGGAATTTGAATCTGTGCTTGCCATGATTATTAACTATGAATATACGTTTGTTGTGTAGGTAGCAACTCCTTTGTAAAAGGGCTCGCCAGGATATACGTTATAATTAGTCTAATACATGTATGTTGAAATGTGTAGCCTAAGTGTTTGATAAAATGCCTGAATGAGAAAATGCTCATTTAAATGTATGTAATGAGGGTGTGAGATAAGATTTTCCATTCCCTATTTATGATTACAGTTTCCTTTATGTAACCTACCTCACTACTATGTGCTTTATGGTTGAAATGCCTATGTATTCTAACATGTATACTATGTGTTGTTGAAATGGCCAGATGAGATTTATATTTACTTTTAGTTGTCACATGTTGACTTGGTTACTACATGCATATACAATTGCTTGAAGTGTGTTTGGGGCTACGATGTAGTTCAGGCAATCGGTAATGGTTTACAATGGGTGACCGAATAGTCTCGCCACATCTGATCCGTTCGATGAATCTGAGTCGTACGATGATTGTCGACAGTAGTAGTACTATGTCGATTAATTCAGCGTACACTAGACCAGTCGAATTGGTCAAGCAACCCGATTGGCCCGATGTATGTTTACTATGTATGGACGCTACTGCTTGAATCTAAGGTACCAAACTCACCAATGAAAGCCCGTTTTAACCTTCGTACCTCGATCCGATAAGACCTACGCTGGGGCGACGAGCCTCCTCGTAGTGTCCAGTAAGCAACTCAAACTCGTGACCGAATACGGTGGTATGAGACATGTATTCGAGCGGTTGGCCTACACTGATCAGGGACGAGCATTTGTAGTGACCTCGAGTATGAAATAGGCCTACCCCGGTGCAGCCTGACTGTGGTCCCCAATCGGTTGGCGACGAGCCTTCGAAAATAAACTGCCAGTTGGTAGGGCGTCGGTAGTAGTGACCTCGAGTATACTCTAGGACTGCGTTGAGATGACGAGTCTTTCCGTAGCAACTAGAGTATAAAACTAGGCCTACACTGATCAGGTGACGAGCCCTTTGTAGTGACTGGAACCGCAACATCGTATGAGATTACTATGATTGACAACCCTAGATGGATCATTGTTTGGTTAATGATATAAGGGCGGGGAACCTTAGCTTTTCAAATCCTGCTGTATGAAAAGGACAAATAAGAACCTGGTAATCATACTATGCACCGCATTGCATGTGCCGTTGGCGTTGAGTAGAGAGCACTGTGGAAGGACTGACATGCGTGACCGTTAGATGAAGATCGCAGAGGGAGTACAGGCGAGGGCATGCATCATTTATACATATCATTCCTGCATTAATTATCGTACTTAGGATGTTTGATTGTATTGTTTTATCATTACTGTGTTGACCGAATTGATAACATGTAACCTTTGCTATATGGTTTCACTGAGTTGATCACTCACTCCCACGTTAGGGACGGTGTTGTACACACCAACCAGACCCCGTCTTAGTTGCAGGTGGATGCGATGCCTATGAGGCGGAGTCGGGCTATGAGGATGACGAGGAGGCATTCTCTTTATATAATTTTCAGACGGGATCATGTGAGTCATGACCTGATCGACGGGGACTTCTAGGATGTTGATTGGATGCCTTACACTTGCTATTTTGTCTTTGAAATCAGCATGTATATTCATTTTTGGTCAATCTTGGAAAGTATACATGTATCTATTTAACCTGGTAATATGTCACACTCCAGAGACTTACAACAGTTTATATATTTTATATATCTATCACAGTTTTCCGCTTGTGTAATTTAACTGTCTATGGGGTTATGATATGATATTTTGGTGTAATCCCACTCATGTTTAATGCACTAACACGAACAAACATTTAATCATCACTATCTATGTTGCATAAGTGATGCGTTGGAACTCGGGAGTAGAACTTATGCTGACCCCCGATTTTCAGGGCGTTACATAATGTGAAATAGAGCGAAGAGAAGATGAATAAGAAACGATGAGAAAAACTAGGGGAGATCGTGAGTAAAGGTAGTGTGTATCGAGTCGTTC
>JAJHSJ010001077.1:0-53695 GCA_021015155.1 Magnolia officinalis
CAGTTATCTTTCAAAAGAAAAAGGACCAAGCTCAACTCTGGGCACACACAACCCTGACGGCCTTAGTGAAGTTCCCAGTTTATACAATGTTTTTTTCCCCAAGATCGGCATCTGGATATTATTAAAAATTCTTTGGTTTCATGCTCTGTATGTGCCCCACATTTCAGGTCTAGAGGGAATGTCCTCCAAAAATATCTAGGCTTGGAAGGACCCTTTCACATATGGAGATATAAGACGAAAGTAACTTCATTAATTTGCATTCAAAAATTCCGTTTCTTTCATAAGCAGAGATCCGTGACTCGTCACAGAAGTTGATTCATTGGATATGGGTGGGGACTGGGGAATCCCTGCTTCTGATTGAAGGTAGACTATTTGCGCGGCGCGCGCGCGTGTGTGTTAAGTCTAGAAAATCAAAATGTTACAAGACCACTAAAAGTGCCAAACAGTTACTTCAGACTTCGCAGTTTTTTCACATTAAACAATCAGATAATTAAGAAGTCATAAAAAAATCACATACTCCCACGCCATTAAAAAGAAATCAGTCTCATATTATTTTCTAGCTATGAGAGTAGTTGACTGTCAACATATGAGCATAGCTGAGTTTCAATTCAAGCTATGTCATCCTCCTCGTCCTTTCCCTTGTATCCCTAAGAGGTTATCATTTTTTTATTTTTGGTTTTTGTAGGAGCAAAAAATTCATCATAATATACACCCTCCCCTTAATGTTAGTTATGTTTGGTACTTTCCGTAGCTCATGTCCGACATTACCTCACCTCACACAATGAAACAGTTATTCTTTCCAAACTCCTACTCGTATTATACGCAAAAAAAAATGTAGTATCGTGTGTATTTTGCATCTCCAATCTTCTCTATTAAAGAGAAATATAATCAAATAAGTAGACCACTGGGGATAAATTTAGTTAGATGAACAATTTTTTCATTCCAGAGTTGGATCTAGTAAGAGCATTTGCCCCCAACTATCAGTTTGAAATTTCTGACAAATGAGTCAGTCACCTCAGAATCTTCTCTAAGCTCAGAAAAGTTACCAAAAAGAATGGCAAGCAGCTTTTATCTGTTTAGGAGTTTCTTTCTTTCATTCTTCTTTCTTGAAACCCTAAAAATAGACCAAATATCAAGAAAACAAGGATTTTGAACTTCTGAGAGGAGAAAAGCGAAATGAAAATATTTGTGTACTGTGTAGTGTCCGACCCCCAATCCTTAAAACAAGAGACTGAGTCGAATGACAATCCAATGTTTTAGGCCCAGCTTGAGCATTCAAAAAAAGAATGCAAACAACTCGGTTGAGCAGGAAAAAAAAAAATCAATGAAATCAAGTTCTAGACAAGATTTTCTTGGGTTCTACTACAAACTGATTAGCACTTAAAACTTGGCTTGATTCTCAAATAAGTTCATTTGAGCCAGCAAGCCTTTTGAGTGCTCAAACGGCTTAGTAAACATTGCCCTCAGTCACCCCTTCATTGTAGCTTAGTTTTCAAATCGTGCGGCCTGTTTTAACTGTAGTTGATCCAAGCGTGAAACCAAGTGGCAGTAAATTCGGGTGTTTGGAGAAGCATCTGGTTCAAGATGTTGGCATGTATAAACAGCTAGGAAGTGGAACGTGACTCTGAAGCACGATTTGAAGGAGGAGCATTACTTGATTAGAAGGATCATGCAACTAAGGTTTTAACACAGACAGACACTCTCTACGTTTTTGAAAATAGAAAATGATGCTATAATTCAATTGATTCACTAGTATATCAGTAGCCAGTACAAACACCAATGGCAATTTGATTGTTCACCGGTATGGAGAGGGAGGATATTAGAAATGGCATGATAACAGACAACAGACAACATGAAATCGAAATTCAAAATAAATACACTTGAAAGCAACATTTCTGATTCATTTCTTATCCAGTCCTTCCAAGATAGTACTTGGAAAAAGAAGAAGAAGAAGAAGAAACCAAGACAGTTGGACCACCCATCAAATGATGGCACCCAAAATTGCAAGTCCTAATATAGTAGATTCAATTTTAAAATTGATGCTATTCATTTGAATCTCAAGGAAATCGAAGGACAAAAGCAGAAATCCAAAATGTGGAAATATGGTCAGACAAGGGGCAGCTTCCATTCATCTTTCTTTTTTTTATTATTATTATTTTTTAATGCAAATGATAAAATAAACCTGGAAGAAAGCAAGATCAAGAGAAATCATGCAAACACAACACACAGCCTCTCTGCTCCACTGACCAACAATGATGAGACACTAAATCCAATTCTTGTTATAAGAAATCAAATGTGTCCAAATGCCCTTAAAAAGTAGAGACGAAAAGTAGCGCTATGCTCAGTGATGGAAGTATTAATAACACAGAATTAGTAAAATGAGAAAAATTTACAAAAGGGGCAGCAATTAACTGCTGAGAACAATTTTCTTAAAGAGGTACACTTATCTATTAGCTACTCCAAGTGGAAACCTTCATTTAGGTTAGCCATCTCTTAGCCATTCCAGAATAGAGTACTGGCAAGAGTGGCATACACCTCTTCCAACATCCTCTGAAACTCCACGGCAACTCAAGACCTTCTATGTTGGATGCAACGTAGACTTGATGTTGGATGAGCAACTCCGAGAGAAGTCTTGTAGACCAGGTCAGGACACATGGCTTAAATTTGAAGGATGGGGTCTTAGATATGTTCAAGTGGTTTTGCTGTATAGCATTGCATTTCCAAGCTCGAGAGATGCCACATACCATTTAGCTCATGTGTTTTCCTTTTTACTTTTTACTTTTTTTCTTTCATTTTGTTATTGATGGTAGAGGAAAAGAACACAAACTAAAAAACATTCGGTAAGGGATGTTTGGATGCATAATTGCATTGAATTGTGAACACTCAATTCAATAAGAGCAAATCCCGAAAAACATTGATCCCACCTATTACTCTACTCGCAACGAGCAAGTAGCCTGAAATGCATTAACATTCCCTTGAAGTCCAATTTGAGAGTAACAAAATCGCAATTTGGAGCCAGGTCCCATAATACAAATACTAAGCTAATTACATTTTGGTCATGTCCAAACTTTTCACTGGAATTCAACTCAACGGTGCATCCAAACGCATTCTAATGTAAGGGAAAAAAGAAGAGACAAAATCAAAGAATGAGGAGGAAAATGCATACCTAATCCAAGACAGGGGATGCATTTGCAGATAGTCTCGCGGCCCCTTTTATTGTAATAGCTGACAAATCCTGACCCTTGACAACTTCTACATTTCCCCGTCCACTCGTAACCACTTCCTTACAATCCTAAAACCCTCACACGAATTCCAAAGAAAATCAATTCGAAGAAATGAGAAATTCAACGCTATGCAAGAAACAAGGGTTGGAGAATTACCTCTACTACGGGATCGCATTGTAACCGTCGGTCAATCTCCTCCGGCGAGACCGGTTTGGAGTCTGGGTACGTCATGGGGAGGGGCAATGCATCGGCGTCGTCGGCGAGGTAGCTCTCTCTGTCACGTGACCATCTCTTCTCCTTGGCTTTGGGGGGTCGGACGACCGCGGCCCGCCTGGAGCCGTCGGGGCTCCCATCTGAGTCTTGCGTAAGACGGATGCCGCCGCTGGGGGCCTCGATGGACGGCGCAGATTGAAACCAGCGGGGGGAGGGGGAGGGGGAGGGGAGGGGGAGGGGGAGGTGGGGCCCACAGGGACGTCTGCAGCACGGCAGCCAAGAGATGGAGGCGAGGGCTTGTACGGGAGTCGGAGAAACGAGCTAGGGTTTGTGAAAAGCAACATCCGTTGGCTAGGGTTTCAAGAGGCGGAGAGAGAGTGACGGGCCATCTTCTCTTTTCTTCTAAAGGCTGGGATTTCGCCTCTGTGAAGAGAGAAAGGAATGAGAATTAAGGATAAAAAATGGGAATGTGGATTGGATGCTTTTAGATTTGGGAGAGAGTTTCTCTGTCTGCTTCCAAGCTTTTCGAATTTTACAGTGGAGTTCGTTTTGCATCCGTCGCGAGTTAGGCTCCAGCGTGTATCGCTGGGGCCCGCGTGCTGAGATTGTCCTGTGATTTTAACTGTCCATCTTCTCTTTACAATCATAAATAATCTATTATCCCATAATCACCCGTGACAGATGCTTCCGGACTTTTATTTTTAAAAAATCTTCTTTTTCATTGTTCTAAATTCATCAAGAGATAGTGATGGACACAATCATTTACTAAGAGTAATTTTGTTATGGTGCGTCCGTGTAGTATAGAGTCCACAATATGAACGGTTACGATCATTCTACTACTCAGCATGTGGGTCCCAATCAGCGGCGACAAACGATGCAATCTAAGTCGCAACAGAGGCAAAACGCACTCTTACCGGTTTTTCTGGCTAGACGACCGTTTTCTGAAATAGTGTGTTTTTGACGGGGTACGAGCCCACCGTACCATAGCAACCGTACTGGTGTGGATTTTCACATATGGATTACATTTTAGCGCCGATCTGAACCGTTCATAATTTAGATTCTACGCTATAGTGCCATCCCAAGAAATATATGTTAAACTGATGATTGTCTATGCAGATGAATCTGGAAGTTCAAAAATAAAGTTTGAATTTTGAATGGGATAAGTGTTTTTGAACATTGAAGACTGAGTTTGAACGGCTCATGTTCAAAGGTTAGGATCATCAATGAAGCATGATTATGAGTTGATAACTTCTATCAGGCAGCAATGAGATCATGAACGGTTAGGATCATCGTCTAAGATTCAATTAGGGGTGCAACCCACTCCGTAGGTAGTATGTCACGTCCGTACCACCCAAGAGCCACGTGGGCGACAACTTGAATCAGATTCACCACGTCCATTAGATGCAATTCCTCATGTTGATCCTGGAACACAAAAATCAGGCTGATTGAAAGTCCAGGTTGGCCACACTACAGGGAATAGATGGGGCAGGACAACCACCGTTAACTGTGCGTGGGGCCCACCTGGTGTTTATATGCCATCCAACCAGACAGATTGAAACCTCAGGTGGGCCGCACTACAGGGAAGAGGGGACACCCTCCATTAGCTGTGTGTGGGGTCCACCTGGTGTTTATGTGGTATTCAATACATTCATCGCACTCAACTCACCGGATAGGAAGCCCCAAAAAGTCAAGCTCTTCAAAACCCCACGTGGATTTAGCTTAGGAACGTCCCGTTCGCACCATCATCCGAACCCTTTGTAAGAACGGCGCAAGCGTGACTCGCGAAGGCCACCTGAGAGTCACGTGGGCGGAAACGTGTAACAGATCCACTCCGTCCATCAGATGCGATTCCTCATGCTGATCCTGGAACAGAAAAATCAGACCGATTTACAGCCCAGGTAGGCCACACTACACGGAACAGATGGGGGAGGGACACCCACCATTAACTGTGTGTGGCCCACCTGTGTTTATATGCCATCCAATCAAGCCGATTGAAACCTCAGGTTCCCATTCGACGGGCGCGGATTGAGTACTACCCCCACCAGGACCCAGCTAGAGACGGACGGTCCTGTCAGGGATCCGTGGGGCCCACCGTGGTGTATGTGTTTTATCCACGCCGTTCATCCGTTTTGACAGATCATTTTAGGTTAGGAGCCAAAAAAGGAAGCAGATCGCGATTGAGTACTAGCCCGATAGAAACGGACGGTCCCGTCAGGGGCTCTGTGGGGTCCACCGTGATGTATGTGTTTTATCGACGCCGTTCATCCGTTTTGAGAGATCATTTTAGGGTGCGAGCCAAAAAAGGAAGCAGATCTTTGAGTGGACCACACCAAAGGAAGCTGAGAAAATAAAAATATAAACGCGCCAGGTAGGGGTCGAACCTACGACTTTCTGCTTAGGAAACAGACGCTCTATCCACTGAGCTACAGGCGCTTGTTATGATGTGTATTGTAATTTTGAAATAAAACTGAAATATTTCATGTGAGGTCCACCTTCCACCGTGAGATCAAGTTCTATTGATGACTGAATTTGCTTATAACAATCACATAACCCGTGGACTAGATTATCACCATTTGAGGTAGTATTGGGAATGAAGCCAAGAAAATCCATTAATTTGATTACCCTATGTACAACAAAGTGAGGAGGCCAAAATGTTTTCTTAACATATGCATGACATTCATGAAGAGTTAAGAATAGAGGTGGGCATGGACAACCTGATCCGGCTAACTCGACTCATCCGACTCGGGTCCAATCTGACTCGACTCGATCCGAATGGGTGAATCGATCCGAACCGAGCAAGCTTCGCCCAATCTAAACTCAAACCGAGTCGAGTTCGAGTTACCCAGTAACTCGATCTGACTCGACCCGAAACTCGATCCGTTAGATTTGACTCAATCCGAAACCCGACTCGACCCAACTCTCTAACCCTACCCCTTGACCCGATCCCGATCCTCTCTCTCTCCCTCCCTCATCCTCCTCCTCTCTCCAAGCCTAGCAACCACCCCCACCACCTCACCCTCCTCCTCCTCCTCTCTCTCCTCTCCACATCCTCCCTCCCTCCCTCCCTCCCTCCCTCATCCTCCTCTTCTTCTTCCTCTTCCAAGCCCGGCAACCACCACCTCCTCTTCCTCTCCAAGCCCGGCAACTACCACCTCCTCTTCCTCTTCCAAACCCAGCAACCACCCACCACCATCACCCTCCTCCTCCTCCTTCTCTCTCTCCTCTTCCCTCCCTCCCTCCCTCCCTCCCTCCCTCATCCTCCTCATCTTCCTCTTCCAAGCCCGACAACCACCCACCACCATCACCCTCCTCCTCCTCCTCTCTCTCCTCTCCACTCCCTCCCTCCCTCATCTCTCAATCTGACTCGGTGCCAACTGGACTCTACTCGGTACTTCTGATCAGATTGGACTCGGTCCAGATCAGTCCAAGCCAGACCGAACTCGGATCGAGTTAGGCATGTTGGACTCGGTATCAAGTCGGATCGAGTTCGGGTCAGGCCTATTTCAAAACCGAATCGAGTCGAGTCAACCCTAACTCGGTCCGACTCGAATCGATGCCTTGCTCTAGGTAAGAAGGAAGATGACAATTAGCAATGAAAGATACAAGATACAAGCTGATTTGCATGGTCACTTCATGGAATTCAAGAAAGTTGTGTGCAATTGGTGGACATTTTCAAGCTATTTTAATGGAGCAACAAAAGGAGGCTGCTCCATAGGAGTGTGACCTGCTAAACTGTTATGTCATGAATTACCTCAAGGGAGATGATGCACCTGAGGTAAAGTAATTGGAGCATAAGTCGACCCGTCTTATGATCATAGTGGATTCTACGTAAACATCACAGTGGGCCACCTGAGACTAGCTTAATTTCCTCTCACCATTTAAAAAGGGATTTCTCGGTGAATTTACTAGAGACAACGAAAAGATGCTTTTTCCTCCTGATTGCTTTTTCTTTTTCCATATTACAGTAGGTTGGTTCCTTTTATTCCTGAATCTCGGGACGAAGAGAGTTGCAGAGGAAATGTGAATGTTTTTTTTTTTTTTTTTAAAGGGAGTTCCTCCCAACGGTTCAATTTAGAGACGTTGGAAAGATTTGGATTGGAAATCCTAACTTCTCCAAAGGATTGCAAAGCCCCTCATCGAGGTTATTTCTAACTACTTGAATTTGGAATCCCTCACTCAATCCATACTATTAAACAACACTTGGCTTCAGAATACCCTCCAATACTTTTAAATCCCTTTAAATCCATGGTGCGAAACGACTCCTAAGGGTGGCAATAGGTACTTGAGCCCACCCGACATAAGTTGGGTATAGTGTAACTAAAGGAGTGATTAAAAAAATTAGAGAAATAAAAGTTGTCATATCGTATAATTGTTTGTATTTTTCATTGAGCATAGCTTTGAATTTTATAGGAAGAATGACCTTGAAAGAGAAGATAACAAAGAAATCATATCTATCAAAAACTAATTATATCCTAATCAAATCTTGACATAAAAGAAAAATAAATAAAATTGAATATATCGAAATCGTATTATTCCTAATACTCCCCCTCAAGTTGGTGCGTGGAGATTCGTAATGCCTAACTAAGTAGAATATGAAATTGGTCACATCCAAGAGCTTTGGTGATGATGTCCATAAGATGTGGACATAAGAAGTATTGATAATCTAGAAGTGATCTTTTCACAGACACGATAACAATCAATATCGATATGTTTGGTTCATTTATAAAAATTTGGATTGGTGGCTCTGTGAAGAATAACTTAATTGTTTTAATGGAGGTGCATGGGCAGGAGATGTTGAACATCTAGATCTCGGAGGAGCATTTTGACCCAAGTGAGTTCACAGGCAACATTGGCCATGGTGTGGTACCTAGCTTTGGCATATGACCTGGAGACGACGGTCTGTTTTTTTATTTTCTAAGATATAATACTGCTCCTAAGCATTGTAAAGTAACTCGTAGTAGATCAACGGGTCTTGGGGCATCTGGCTCAGTTAGAATCATAATAAGTTGATAGTTGGAAGGAGCTAGTTGAGAGCAAAAGGATGCCCTTGTCGGGAGAAGATTTGAGATATCAGAACACTCGAATAGCTATATCATGATGGGGCTGGCATGGAGTGTGCATAAATTGGCTGAAAATATCGATAGTATAAACAATGTCGGGTTGAATGATGGTTAAGTATGCGAGGCATTCAATAACTTGTTAATATACGGAGGAATTTGGAAGAAGAGTGTCGAGTTCATCGATCTGACGCAAATTTTGTTCCATAAGCATATAAAGTTTGTATGAACTCTGTAGATAATGAGAGATTGGCTAACATATGAGCAGAGACTCCACTGTCTATGATCCAAGTAATGGAAGAAGAAATGTTAGAGTTACAAGAGAGTGATGAAGTACCAACAAAGTTGGATGTGTGGTGTGATGTCTCTATTAAAAAAAAAATAGATATAAAAAAATCGAAATATGAGAGCTTTGAGATGATCAATTGAGGTTTCATAAAAAATAGGTGGAATGTAAGTCACAAATAACATGGCATTGATTAGAAAATGATGAGGTACAAGATGTTGGATCGAAGCACAACAACTAGCCAATGATCAATCCATGAGATCTATAAGGAGCAAAAAAGGGACCCCATAGAACAACACAACAATGCCAACACATGACCCATAAACATCCAACGCCTTAATGACAAAACATGGTGGGCCATGCAACAGAAAAAAATGTTCAAAAAGTCTGCACTTTTTTTTTTTTTTACACACGCACACACACCCCACACACTCACGCTAGTGGAATTTTACCACCTATGGATACTCGAACCCTTAACTGCGTGTTGAAACTCCTGAGAGTCTACCACCCGAGCAAGTCTGCACTTTAAACACAAGAACTGTAATAGATTAGGCACATAATAAGGATCACTGACGACCAACGATCAAAGACCCACAAAATAATAACTCAGACAATGGCTAATCTATCAAACAAGTAGCAGATTTATGTTAGCAATGGCCCACCAACATGTCAGCAAGATAAATGACCCAACGACCATAAGTAGTTCACATGCACCATAACATAGGCATGGATCCAACAATTCAGCAATGGCTGGCCCACCAATGTCAACAGTTAGATCAGGTCTAATTCAGTGTCAATAACAATCATAAACAATATCAACGTGGTCACATAGATAATCAGATGGCGATCTATAATAAAATGGTGGCCCACAATCAACCAACAAATGGTTGAGATCTAGGAAATCCGGCGATGGGGAAGACGGAGCAGGTGAGTTCACAAGGATGGTAGCGGGTGGGGAGACCTCAGGCAGGAACGTTGTGCTTGAGCAATGGCAGTGGTAGGGGTTGTGAGTTCCTCGACAGTGGTGGGAGTAGATCGTGTTGGTGGGTTTGAGGGCCGTGAAATTGCATGGTGGAAGGAATAGTTTACCACGACATGCGAAGAAACTTGACGAAGCTATAGAATTATGACTATGTCCTAGAAGGGGCTGATTATGACCAATTTAAAATTCTTTACCTACAAAACTAATTTACCAATTAAACTAACAAG
Organism: Magnolia officinalis; assembly: GCA_021015155.1. Taxonomy (NCBI): domain Eukaryota; kingdom Viridiplantae; phylum Streptophyta; class Magnoliopsida; order Magnoliales; family Magnoliaceae; genus Magnolia; species Magnolia officinalis. Next base: position 9,990 of record JAJHSJ010001077.1, read on the forward strand.
ACAAATTAACACTAAGGCTTTTAAGCCAATCACATAAACTATAAAAGATGCAACAATTAAGCAACTAATTTATAAATAAGATAGTGATTTTGTAAGTGAGATGTGCTAACTATTCAGCATGTAGCATATATCTAATCATGCATACATAATCAACAAATTAAATTCACAAGCATAATTAACAGTGTGCTCAAATGACAATCACAAACGCAAGCATATATAGTGGTTTGGTTTCTCTACTTCACTCCCGGCGGACGCACTCTCCTCATCTGTACTGGTATTCACTGTCAGAGGTTTTAAATCGTTCACCTCTAACTTTTACAAGCGTATACTCTCGTCGAAGGCTTACATAAGGACTTGCAAATGTACACTCTCATTGGAGGCCTACACAAAGGCTTATCAAGCATACACTCTCGTCGGAGGCCTACATAAGGACTTACACGTACTCACCCATGTTGGTGGCGATACGGTCCTATGCAAGAATCTACTCGAGTTTGGGTTACAAACTCTATAATCAATCCTAGACAAGGAAATAATACGTGGACTCTTACAAATGACAACTAACTTGTTGAATTGAGCTCATTTTTGCAGCGCCTTCCTCGAGATGCTTCTTCAATGCTCTCACGTACATGAATTAGCTTCTTAATTGCTCCCCCGATTGTTGATGTCAATGCTTCAGCTCCTACAAACGCTTGCCTTGCATTTGATGCGCTAATGAGGTGACTAAGGCAAGAGAGGTGGTGGAATCTCCTACAACTAAAGGCGTAAGTAGGTTCTTAGTAGGGATTCACCTAAATGGGTCTTTCTAGAGGATTTAGACAAGGATATTATATATAGAGAATCCACATCTTCTTGATGAAGCATAGAATGTTCATTAGAATGAATAATCATAAGAATATTGGCATGAACCTCTTTGGTATAGAATCTAGGGTGATGGATATAAGTAAGGAATCACCTAGACTTCTATTGCACCAAAAACTCAACAAAATGTCATATATAAAGGAACCGAGTTTCAACGGTGAAAAAATGGGCAAAAAACGGCTTTCTCGATCGATCGAGCGATGCCTTCGATCAAGTGAACTCTCATTCAATGGCATCGAAGGGTCTTTCGATGGATCGAGAAACTCCAGCTATTTAGTGAATTTGTTGCTAGATGTTTTTAACAACCTTTGATTGATCGAGTCCTAAGTTCAATCGTTTGAACCTTGACCTTCGATTGATCGAAGATTTGTTCGAGACACATCAAGGGTCCGTCGATACTATCAAGCTTCACTCGAAAAATTGCTGTTTTGGACATATATTTTCACATCAGCTTTGCACCTCTTTAAGCCTAACTTATCATGTTTCTGTAAGACCCGTGTCCTGGTCCGTACTGTTCCGTCAACTGCCGCGATCCTTACCGTCAAACTCCGGCAACCTGCGACGTATAAACGACGTTGCGATCGACCGTAAGTCGTATCCTTTAGATTCGAGTCAGTTTAATCCGAGACCTGTATCATTGCGACCGCACCATCGTCGCGGTTCCAACGCCGCGACTCACGCATCGATCCGATACCCTGACCAAAAGATGCGGGCCGGCGTTCAGTTCGAAGAAACGCCGCGCTTTTACGATCCCGAGAGAATCTCTACAACATGTCAAATCAATCCAATCAATCAAATCAATCACATCAATCAATCAATGTCAAGTACACATCACCTTTCTCCACAAGTAAAGTAGCCATCAAGTCAACTTTCTCCCATCCTCTCTCTTACACCACCTACCCACATCCATCACTCACCTCACATCACCCATCACTCACATCCATCACTCACCTCCCATCACTCTCTCTCCTTATCTCTCTCTCTCTCTCTCATTTCCCAACACATTTCCAAACAACCAAAGAGAGAGCTCACGTCCAAGCTCTCCCAAGTGCAAAGAAATGAATGTGTGGCCCACCTTTCCCTTCCCAAAACCCTCCATCCTAGCCCTTGATTTCCCATCTCCACCGTCAAAGAGGAGCACAAGGAGATAGGCATTCCAACGGACCAAGGAGATCGCTAGGTGGGTGATCCTATAGGCTAGTTTTCATATTTTTATGATGGGCCAAGTGAGGCCCACCGATTAATGGTGTGGATCTTACTTTGGATCCTAAGATGTGGCCGATGGCCCACCTTGATTATCAATATCATTCCATAATGGGGCCATTCTCCATGGACCCCATCATGATGTTTACTTTCCTAGCTTGAATAGAGGTCATAGAGACCGTTCATTTTGGGTGGAGAGGGATCTCCACCGTTGATCTTTGATTTGGAGGGTCCATATGTAATAGGACCCATTGATGTATGATTGGATGCTTGTAAGGGAGGGCTCATAGTGGCGGAGCCCTCCATCATGCGTGTCCCATTTCTCTCTCTATCTCTCTTTCTCCCTCTCCTTATTTATTTATTTATTTACTTTTGAGTATGATGAGGTGGCCATGTGACCCACCCGGATGGACCCCACCATGAAATAAGTATTTTATCCAAGCCGACTGTGGGTGGGGCCCATCTTATATGTGTTGAACTCACACCATCCATCATGTGGTGGCCCACCTAAACAAGGCCCACCTTAAAGCCAAAAGAAAAAAAAAAAAAAAAAAACGTCCAGCGTCTGGACGTTGCTGGAAAGGAAACCACAAATATAAGCCTTGTTTCTAGGCTATTTGGGTGAGCCGTTGGTGTAGGCCCCACCTTGATGTATGTATTCAATCCAAGCCGTCCATCCCTTTCCCCAACTCATTTTAGCCGTTGAGCAAAAAAAATGAGACTGGTCCGAGAAACGGGTGGGCCCTAGCCTAGCAAAGATCAATCGCTACCATTTAAAAGTACTTTAACTTTTCTAGACGCCAAAATATACCCAATATTGGGCTTGATGGCCTTGTTATGAGCCAGGGGGACCAATGGTTGAGGCGAATTCCACTAATGGGGGCCCCACATGTGAAAAACCCCAAGGATAAGGGATTTTCAAAACAAATAAAAAAAATAAAAAAAATAAGGCAGCCGCTGCTGCCACTGACACAGCAGCAGCAGCTGCTGCTGCGTTTCACGGACGGGCATCCACGGCCCTGGCCATGGGCCCCACCATGATGTATTTATTTTATCCACTCCGCCCATTTGGTGGGCCACTGCATGAAGTGGGCCCCTTCCAAAAATCAGTCAGATCCAATGCTCGGGTGGCCCACATCACTAGAAACATTGTGAATTGAATTCTACCATTGAAACCCATTTGGGGTCCACAGAAGTTTTGGATCAAGCTGAAATTTGTTTTCACCCTCCATCTGGGTCTGCGTGACCTTATGGATGGGTTGGATGGAAAATAAACATTACAGTGGGCCCCACATGGGACCCACATTGATGAATGTGTTTTTACATCCACCGTCCAGGCGAACGGTGGAACCCACCATAATGCATGTGTTTTATTCATGCCGTCCAGCACTTGCTGGACGGCCAGTTGGCCCCCACCGTGACGTGTGTTGGTCCACACCGTCCAGGAGGCTGGACCGTGGACCACTCCCCCTTGATGCATGTGTTATATCTAAACTGTCCATCTTGTGGACCCCCCCACCTTGATGTTTGTGTTTCATCCATGCCGTCCATCTATTTGAGACCCACCCACCATGGTTGGACTGGATTTGTAACCACATCTCTGTGGGCCCTCAAAAATGATTATGAATGTTTTTAAATGGTGCAAGGCATCCCTCAACGGTTGTATCATGATGTGGCCCATTCGATATGTATAAGGCCCATTAATACGGCCCACTTGGTATATACAAGGCCCATGTTGTGAGGCCCATCTTGATGTATTTGTGGCCCGTTGTCGAGGCCCACTTTGATATATATGAGACCCATGTTACGGGCCCATTGCGATATATTCGAGGCCCATGGGCTATAGCCCATTGCAATGTACTTGAGGCACATTAGTACGATCCAATTGGTGTGGCCCATTTGATATACGTAAGGCCCATGTAATATGACCCATTTGATGTATTTAAGGCCCAATGGGATGTACCTAAGGTCCATTGCAATGTGTGATCCCTCCATGGTTTATATAATGATATTTATAGCGAGTCGTGCCTTAGGAGCAATGGTGGTTTGACGCCCACATTGTAGGTACAATGTTGGTTAAATGTCCGCATTGTAACTCTCCTTAGGGCTCACCGACGGGCCCACACTTGTTGTGTGTAGGCCATCTAGGTCCATCTATATCGTAAGGATAGTCCATTACTTTATAACATGCTTAGTATAGCTCCATGATTCATACCCATACGCATCATCTGTATGCTTGATGTGAGAGATGTTTGATCATAACATAAGCCGTTGGGCTGAGACATTACGAGACTCCATATGAGATGGAGTGCCCAACATGAGCGCGTGGTACGCGCGAGATTACTGCATGATTGTACGGTGTGACTCATGCATTTCGCATTGTATGTTGTGATCACTGCACGCCCTAGCGACATCAGGGCCGTGGCTCCACAGGCACATCGTGGATGGCCGTATCGGATACCGAAAATACTTGTTCTAGCACTGTGGGCACTTAGGATGTCCTTGGGTGAGAGTCCCAGAACCTTTTTGGTACCAGGAGATGCTCCAACGTCTAGACCGAGTGGATACATGAGCGCCCGAGTGCCGAATACCAGTAGGCCGAGTCTCCCACTGTGTCGTGGTCGGTTGGAAGGGGGTGTGGCCTTATCCGCCTGAGTGAGGGGGCTATACGCTAGGCTGAGTTTGACCAGCTCGCGAATGTGTCCGCTATCGACGAGCCGGGTAGGTATTGGCAGACTACTAGTCAGGCGGATAGTGTGGTCTCTTCCACTCACTTGACTATGCAGCTAGGGAGGAGGCAGTCAGTGTGAGGTGTATTGGACCCCGGTGATATCCTGAGAGGAACTGTACTGATATGTATACTTATGGAGTACTGACATGCTTGATTTGCATCTCGCATATGACATTGGCTATATAGGCCTCACATCGCATGGCCTTGGTATGGCCGATCGCATTCATGCCTTGCATTACATGGCTCTGGTTCAGTTGATAGCATTCATGGACTTGTCGCATACTTCCGCATTACTCTGATACTGTACACTTGGTGTTTGCCATGTGCACACACTTACACCACCCTCTAAGCTTTTGTAAGCTTATGCACGACCATTGCGTGCAGGTAGCGTTGGACAGCAGCAGCGCTGAGGCAGGAGCGCGCATCAGATCATTTTGGAGCCTTTTGACTATACTGTATTTCCCTTCCCGCATTGTACTTAAAAGTTTTTGATATAGTGGATATGTGTTGATGTTGTTTTGTGACTTGGTTATGCTCCAAAAAAAAAAAAAAAAAATTTCAGACTGAAAAATCCTCCTTGTAAGATCCCAGGATCGGAATCTGGCGTATGGGCGTTGGGATCCGAGAATGGGGTATTACGGAGGCTGTCGGCGCCGGATTTGGCGATCGGGAATTTTGTGAGCCCGGTTTCCGAGTTTGGGGCGTGACAGTTTCAATTAGGATCTTAAGGCTATAGAATGATCAATCAAATGTTTAACTATTAAGATATGATCATTTAGAGGTTAAGGCTATTTTGGGTATAAGGTTAGGATCACCAAGGTGCATCATTTACCTATTCCTCACTCTTTAATGATCCAAGTTTTCATGTGTCTTCGGTGTTCAACTTCCAAGGGTTCAACCGACATACTGACACACAGACGTATGTGATTGACAAACATGTGCACTAACAGGCTAATCTGATGTGACAATAGTGGATGGGGTTTGGCATGTTGCTAGAAACTGAGACTGTAAATGATGTTAGTGTCGAATCTGAATGGTTTTCGCCGGATGTGCTTTCGGAGATTTCAACATGAGGTCCTACCATGGTCACTAGAGATGGTGATCTCGACGACGGTGTTACGTGTGGCTAGAGGAGTCGACGGTAATGGTGTGAGCAAAGATAGGTTTGGCTAATGGCGATGATGTTGGCAATGGGTTGTTGGGGATGACTTTGGCGATGTGCTGACTATAAAGGGCAGAGGGAAGGTTTCAGATGCAGCTGTCATTGTCGGAGTAGAGGGTTGCGATGAACAGGGGTTGCCGAACAGGGAGGTGATGGTGGCGACGATGGATTTTTGCAGGATAAGACAACGGCTTGAGACTACTAAGTTTGCTTGAGAGAGTCATGATCGTCAATGGCGATAGTGACAGAGGCCATGCCTTGGCTTGATGGGGTTGCTGTTTGTACTGGCAAAAAAAGAGTGTGGGTAAGTAAGGAGGTGAGATCCGATAGTGGGTTTTGTGGGTTGCGGGTTGATTTTGACCATAAGCCAGGTTGGGTTGCTTAGAAAAAAATATTTAGGTTTGTCAGATGACATCGGTCACAACAAAAGTGAGATCGCCGGTAATGACGATGATAAATCAAAAGCCTCGAATTGAGTGCTCTGATGGCATGATTTTAAAAAAAAAAATAGAGAAATTGAAATCAGAATATTACAAAATTACTTGTATTTTTCATTAAGGATAACTTTAAATTTATACAATAGAAATGACCTTAAAAGAAAGTGTTAAAATGAAATCAAATCTATCCTAATCAAATCTTGGCACAAAAGGAAAATAAATATAAATAAAAATATCAAAATCATATTATTCCTAATAAGGGGTGTGGTGTGGGTGGTATTAATTTGAACTGGCTTTAATAATTGGGTCAGTGTGGATGTACGCCTACTTATATCGCCCTTTAACCTGCACCTGATTATAATATATATTATAAATTTGTATATAGGTCGATACTCCAATTAATTTATAATAGGTAATTATGGATTCATAATCACAATTAATACTTTTTGTAATTCACAAAACTATATATAAAGAGGGTGGTTCCTCTACAATTTAAGCTTGCTTTGTAACACTCTATGTGTGGGGGCCACTGCATGCCACGCAATAAGGTTACCTGTAATGCCCTGAACTTTTCAATACTCGAGCGTCAAAAGTTCTCGAGTATTAGTGTATTACCATAAGATTCAACATAATAAATACGTGTGTACGGTATCAATCCAACTATCCTAGCCTTACATCCTCGTCTTGACACAAATATAACCGTGAGAATTACCTCCATTCAATAGATCTAACCATCTGAACGTTGATTTCAAGACAAGACCATCTATTACGTAATTTGAGGTATGTATCTTTCCTTAAATGACTTGGCTAATAACCCCTTATCCATAATGATTTGGATAGGAGACCATTTGTAAGAACGGTTTAGAAATGCGACCATGATGAACCATTATATTTCACAAATCTATTAGATGGACATTAATTACAAAAATGTCATTAACCTAGACCCTTGGATTCCAGAACATCCAGTTTCTATGATCCGTTTTATGTAAAATTTTATATCGAGCCTATCTATCATGAATTAACTGTACGCTTCAAAATTCAGCCCTTATATCATTATATAAATGACCCAATGGATAGATCAGCTATTAAGTGTTGGTTTTGGGTCACCTTATCTTTGGATATGCTTACATTTTGGTCTCAACCCTTAAATTTCACAGAAAAAATGAATGGACGGTGTAGATTTCTCATAAACATCACTGTGGACCCCACAATCAGTCCCGGGGTTGCACAATACCCGTGCACCGGCAGTACAATGAACTAAATACCGGGTCAAACTGGGTTTGACCCGATGAAATCCCGAAAAGAGAAGGAATCCTTTTCGTTTTCTTTTCTACGGACGAATGGTCGTCCATGTTAGAGATGGTGGGCCACCATCATGGACTACCTCTTAGATCAGAACCGTCCATCGCGTTCAGAGGATGGATTTGACTAAGGATTCTTCATCTGTGTGTGTCCATGCACGCTCACGAGCACAGCATCGTTAACAGTCAACGTCTGTTTGAGGACGCTGGTGGGCCGCCATTGTTGTGGCCCACGACTATCTGAACCGTTCAGTAGATTCATAGGAAGAATCAGACCAAAATAACATAGATCCATCCTAGGGATTTCACTATATTGTGGGCTTGAGACTCCCTTCCGTCGCCACCACAAGATGAGTTCGAGCCATCAAGCAAAAATACAGATTACCGTCCATCTGGTGGATTCCACAACACTCAACAGTCAAATACAAACCATACATGCGTCCCAGATTGTAAGATCATGCAATAGATCCGAATCCGCCATTAACGGGGACATCATCTTCTCTGATTTTTCAGAAAACCCACCACGTTTCAGTGGGCCCCAGTTATTGATCTGGAGCGTCCGTCAGGTGGGCCTCTATGCCAAAAAAAATCCACCTATGTGGACAGATCAAGACTGGCTACACACACACCGCAACTGAAAGGATCGTGAGGTTAACGCCTCTGCGAAACTGGAATTGCGTAGGGATACACTTCCGGTTTCCCTGCTGCGTAAGGTTTACGCACGAGACATCCCACGAACCAAAAGACGATCGGGAACATCCATTGAATGGCCCTCCTGCAAGAAGATCTCCCCTAGCCATCAGATGGGAACGATGGCTTCAACCTCTCCGCAAAACCGAGCTCACGCGCAGGTCGGGTGCGAAGCTTTCCAGTGCGCAAACGGAAGTTGCGTCAACAAGGACCGATAACACCTGCGTACGTAGAAGGTTCTGGATTTCCAGAACCTTATGAATACACCCCTCCTTCTTGGATACACACATGGCAGAGAGAAGAGGGAGGAAATAGGAAGAGAAAGAGACGGACAGCCCAACAAGAAGAAGAAAAAGAAAAGAAAAGAAAGAGAAAGCGAAAGAAAAGAAAAGAAAAGATTGGCATATATTAAATAAACGAAGGTGAGGGTTTTATCCTATAAGCTTACGTTAATTTAAGTTGATATATTTATCCTGCCCTTTTATGCCTTCATGTTATTTTATCGTGCCTATTACATACCTTTTGTCTTAATTAAGTTGATGCTTTTTATTTTGCCTTTACACTTGTCATTTACATGCCTTTTACATGCTCATAATTTCATTACTTTCCTTTTGTTTTCCTTTTAATTTAATATCATCAATTATTGGCCATTTTGAGATTTTTTTTTTTTTTTTTTAAAACGTTATATCCATTGTAAGAGGATTTCCTGAGTTTATGTGAGGCTATGGATACAAGCCTTGCTCTTGCTTTTATTCATCATGAGTTGGCCTTAACCACTCTTATCATACTTGAGTTTACCTCGTCTCCTATTCGAGTTGGTTACTGTCACTCGTCTCCTTTACCATAAGGGCTCGGCAGGTGTGTTGATATTCTTAACCTTCCATAATTTAAGGAATTCTCTCTTTGATGCAAGTACTATGTTGGGAATCCCTCCTTTAGTGATCGATTAAATATCGTGGACGTAATACATTTTTGGTAGGGGCCCTGAGGCGACACGTAATTCCTTATTCTCAGGTGATGTTGTCCTAATTGGTGTGTGTGAGCCGTTCTGTATATGCAGTGCATCAATTCCTTTTTATGGGGGGTTGGTTGTCGCAAATAGTCGCTCCAATCTCTGGGGGCATATTCTCATTGTCATGTGTTGTGGCCGTCTTAGGTTAACCACATAAAGACATGTTAAGCGTGGGGCACGCCGTCGAATATCCGTAGTATGGGATGCGGGTTGAGTCGGATAACTCTAATTATATTCCACAGTGTGGCGATCGATAAGTGTGATACACCATATATACTTTGTTAGGCATGCATCTCATATAAATTGATTGCGCATTGATACCTCTTGTAGTGTGGAGTACTTGACTTATCAGACATTTTACATTATTTTATAAATATCTTGAATTACTGTTAATCTTAAAGGATAACCATGACTATGAGTAGGGCATTAACCCTTTCCTAACCATACAGATTATGCACGTGACGTATAGATTAAAGACTGAGTGAACATTCTTCCTAAGGAAGATTATGTTGAAAGAATGAGAAGATAATTTATGATTTAGTTTTATATTTCCGCTGTAAACTCGATGAATGTACTAAACTTCCCTTAAGAATGCATTGATTATTCTTTTTATTTTGATAAAATATGATCAATATAGTGGATTTTATTCTTGTGAATGTTACATTTCTGAATGTATCTGGATGCGATCCAAATGAAAAAAAAAAAAAAGGTGCGTTATCAAAAGCATCTAGGTTCATATATTATTAATACCCGATTTTCTTGGGCACAAGTATAAACTCTGGCCGTGAAAATTCGAGCTGTTACATTATTCCACCATAAAAATAGAGCTCCAAAATCTTAAGCCGATTCAACCATCTTTTGGACCACTAAATAAATTTGAAGGTTTTGGGTGGTTGCACACATGAGCATTAGCTAGTCTTGATTTTCGAGGTTTCCCATTATCACAATGCATATTACTTGGTGCATTGAGCAAATGGCATACAATCACCACAGTGGGCTCCACACATAGGGTACTTAAAAAAGGAAATGGAAAGTGGAAGAGAAAAATTTTGATATTATGGTAAAGTGCAATGGAAAGTGATTGATATGCGACATTAGTTTACAATAGTGATGTGCGAATAAATGTGTCCAACATTCTTTTTAAATATCGAGATGTAAATGGATACTTGATGTCCTAATGGGCACCTGACATTCGAATAGATATGAGTATGAATAGGTATTTTATGTTAAATTAGTTTTTAAATTTTGTATGTATAATCTTTGTTTTAGTCCCTACATGGAAAGTAAAGTAAAGGTGAAATGTAGTTTATAAAGAATCCTTCTGAAAATTCTACTATGTAAATGGAAGTTTAACAAGTGCAAGTTAGCATGTCGTGGCTGGGTTGGCCGGGTTATTGGGCCTCAATTATGACCTAGATTTTTCTAAATGGACTTATTCATTGGACATTAAGAAGGCCAATGAGGTGGATGATAGGTCATAAAGTCTCCAGGCCTACCTAGGGAGCTAAAAGGTCTCTTTATCGATAAGCATTATGCAATTACTATATTGTATAAGAACTATGCATTTTAGTAACTAAATTGTTAATATATGTCTATAAGAGAGAGGGAAATAGGTTCTTGGACTACTTCAACTTCATTTTCATTTATTTTTATTCCATTTTTTTGGAATATAAAACAAAGGTTAAGTACTAAATCTTTATTGAGTAGTATAAGCTTGCTGGACGTTTGGACCCAATCGGGCTTAATTGAATTCTGATAGTAGTGCAGCCGAATACCTTATGCATTTAGGAGGCTTCAACTATCCTCAAGAAATGTACAACGATTTGAATATTCTATGAGTCCATAGACATATTTTGTATTTTATTTTCTACACTTTAGGCTTGAGATGAGTAAAATGTATGGATATGGGTGCATTACCTATGGGTGATCATGGTGTGGGTATGGGTACCTCTAAAGTTGACCCAAAGTCGCCCCATTGCCATGTCTAATTGAGCCATATCTCTAGAGTACACATGGCATGATGAGAGCAAACTATCAATTTTGCATCTCAATAATAAATGGGCCATTGTAAAAAAAATAAAAAAAATCATGATGCTTGGATGTATCCAGTGTTGGGGTTGTGCTCTGGAGAACAAATGTTGTTAGACCTTGATAAATGACATGATGCATTTTGTTCTTTCTTAATTAATTCTTATAAAACATATTATATGGTTTAAGAGGATTCACCTTTAATGCTCTTAAGAACTAGAGATTAGTCACAACAGATGGGTAACCAAGGGATAGTTGTGTTTCATAGATCTCATTGCCTTGATAATGACTATATATAGAAGTTCCTAAGCATACATGTGTTCTTATAATTAGATGGTTATCTCATGTGAGAGGACTGACTTGGTATCAAGATGGATAATTTTCACCCATCAAGGGCCAATTTAGTCTCAGATCATCTCCTCCCTACCCCCACATAAGTGTGTGAGCCATAGGCGATCCTTAAGATTGGGCTTTTGGTCACTTGCATTGGAATGGATCCCTTACAAATACCTATATTTGGAGACCTGTCATACCCAGACTTGATTAGGCTTATGGGTGCACCGTCAAAACCCCATGTCTCAAGGATGTGTGAATGGGGAAGCCTTGATTATGCTTTGGTTCTACTTACGAGGCTTCTGCATAGTAACTAAAAGTACGAATAACTATGTTTATTCATAAGGGTCCTCAAAGTATGCACAATCTAACAAGTAATCCATTATGTCTTCTCGAGACAAATATTGCATGAATAGGTGACTGATCTTATGATTTGGATGATCCATCAAGTGTTTAAAAGGTCGGCAAAAACCTTTGAGGTTTTCAATTGGTTGATGAAAGTTTTTGTTATAAATATATTGATTTTAATATATATTTTAATAATATATTATAATAAAGTATTTGAAAAAATGTTTGAAAAAACACGTTTTTCAAGATTTTGGGAATAGTCCCACATGGGAAAGAGAAGAGAAAGAAATCGGGTTTAAATGAAAACAGCAGAGTATTATAATATTTACCTTGGTAGTCCGTGGACTATAGACCTTGCGTGTTCCAGTGCGAAGCACTGGAACACCCGCGCGCGCGCTCGCGCTCGCGCTCGCGCTCGGGCTCGGTCTCGGGCTCGGGCTCGGGCGTGGGCTCGGTCTCGGTGCGAGGGCGTGGGCATGTGAGGCAGTGTGGCTGTAGAGGCGCTAGTGGCGCACTTTGCACTTCGCACGTGCGCATCGTGTCGCAGAGGGTCGCTCCCTTCGCGAACCGGAGCGAGACAGGTGCGACTAGTGGCTAAGGCAGATGGTTGGACGAAAATCAAGTGGACTGAATGAGAGTCCCTCTGATTATATAGAGGCTGGAAATATAGCTGTTGCACAAATGTGTAACAGCTATGGAGTTAATTACAGAAACTGTTGCTAACAGTCCTAAAACGGCTAGCCCAACAGCTATAAAATGGCTAGTCAGCTCTCTCACAACAGCCATATAACGGCTAGTTTCCAACAGCCATATAACGGCTAATTTTCTCCAACAGCTAGAAAACGGTCATGGAATTTAATTCCCTGGACCATAAACCCCAGCCATCATAGCCTATAAAAAGAGGGTCTAGATGGGTTTCCAATCCATCTCAACTCACTCCAGCAAATCCATACGAATTTCCAGCAACAAAGCAAGGCTTGAACCTTAGCTTGAAGAATAGACCAGAGGTGTGGTCTAGGACTGTTCAACTGAACCAGTGGCTAACGAATTGAACTGACCAGTGCAGTGGTCAAACTCCTTTTTTCTCTTTCTTCTCTTTCTTTTGGGATTTTTCTTTTATATTGTAATATTGCCAGATAGTGTGTAAAAGAGTTCCATTTGGTGGGCCTTCGTGTTTGCTGAACGCAGACCCACACCAGGCTTGTCGTATCCTAGAAGCAATTTGCCTGTAACCTATCAGCATACTCAATTTACTTGAGTAGGGGCAAATAACGCTTTAAGGACAGCGTTTCAGACGTGCTTCAGCCTGTCCTTAGTTCTGATCGTAGTGATTTTTGGTTTCCATATTATACAGATATTACATTAATCTGTATAAAATTTTCAACAATCTTAAAGCGTTATTTCTGTAATGGAAGCCGACAGTGTTTCATCCATCAAGCTGATGAATCAGGACTTGATACGTCTTGATCGGTTCGATGGAACCAATTTTACGAGATGGCAAGACAAGCTAAAATTTCTTCTAACGGCGCTAAGGATCTACTACATACTAAATCCAAATTTGCAAGCGCTACCTGAAGCAACCGACGACGACACACCTGAACAGGTGGCCGCCCGCACCAAACGAGCCGAAGATGAACTCTTGTGTCGAGGACACATTCTGAACGCTCTCTCCGACCGACTGTACGATCTGTACCAACAGACGTCATCAGCAAAGGAGATCTGGACTGCTCTGGAGTTCAAATACAAAGCTGAAGAAGAAGGTACCAACAAGTTTCTCATCGCCAGGTATTTCGACTTCAACATGGTAGATAATAAACCGCTGCTGCCCCAAATCCAAGAATTGCAGCTAATAGTAAACAAAATCAAAGCGATAAAGATAGATCTTCCTGAATCATTCCAAGTTGGGGCTATAATTGCCAAATTGCCACCGATGTGGAAAGACTATAGAAAGAAGTTGCTGCATAAAACTGAGGACTACACACTGGAATAAATCCAGAAACATCTCAGAATTGAGGAAGAATCCCGTAACCGCGATAAAAAGAATGATAACGGGAATGCCTCGTCCAAGGTTCATGCAGTAGAGAACTCTAATAACAAACATCCCGAGAAGGACAATTCCCTGAAACCCAATAAAGGGAAATTCAAGAAAAATACCTAAAAGAAGAACGGAAAGTTCAAAGGCCCATGCCATGTCTGTGGGAAAACCGGGCACTATGCTCGAGTATGCCGATATCGCAAGTCTAAACAAGAGGCAAGTGCAGTAGAAGAAGGCGATATAGTGGCTATGATCACTGAGGTGAATACCATCCAAGGCAAAGTTCCAGGTTGGTGGTATGATACTGCCGCTACAGTACATGTGTGCTACGACAAATCAGCCTTCAAAACCTATGAGGAATTGACCGATGGTCAAGAAGTCCAAATGGGCAATGAAGTCCGATCAAAGGTCGTCGGCAAAGGAACTGTCGAACTGATATTCACATCTGGGAAGAAAGTGATTCTGACCAATGTACTGCACGTTCCAGACATGAGGCGAAATTTAGTTTCTGGGGACCTTCTGGGTAAACCAGGCATAAGGGTGGTGTACGAGTCAGGAAAACTGATCTTGTCCAAGAATGAGAATTTTGTCGGGAAGGGATATGCTTGTAACGGAATGGTTAAGTTTTCTCTGAATGAAAGTAGCACTTCTGCGTATATGGTTGAATCCTCTGGACTGTGGCATGATAGATTAGCCCATATAGGGTATAGTACCTTGAAGTTCATGGCTAAGAATGGTTTAATCTCATACACAGATAATGAAACCAAAAATGTGAAGTGTGCATACGATCCAAAATGACAAAGAAACCTTTTCCAAGTGTTGAAAGATCGTCTCAAATATTGGATCTTGTGCACAGTGATATCTGTGAGTTAAACGGCATTCTTACTCGTGGAGGTAAACGGTACTTCATAACCTTTATAGATGATTGCTCTAGATATGTGTATGTGTACCTATTAAAGAGCAAAGATGAAGCATTGAACATGTTTAAAGTATATAAAGCAGAAGTAAAGAATCAACTAAATAAGAAGATTAAAATTCTCCGTAGTGATAGAGGAGGAGAATACTTCTCCAATGAATTCGATAACTTCTGTGAAGAACATGGACTGATACATCAATGTACAGCGCCATACACACCTCAACAAAACGGAATAGCTGAAAGAAAGAATAGAACATTAGTAGAAATGATCAACTCAATGCTGATAAGAGCAAAGTTGCCACTAAATCTATGGGGTGAGGCACTGCTTGCAGCATGCCATATTATAAATAGAATTCCGTCTAAAAAATATAGAATATCTCCATATGAAACATGGAGAGGAAGAAAACCTAACCTAAGATATCTTAAAGTGTGGGGGTGTCTTGCATATTGCAGAACCCCTGATCCAAAAAGAACTAAGTTAGGACCAAGAGCTATTAAGTGTGCCTTCGTAGGGTATGCACAAAATAGTAAAGCTTATAGACTTCTAGACATGGAGTCTAATACAATAATAGAATCAAGAGACGTTGAGTTCTTTGAGAACTTACTATCCTTGGAGTCTAAGGATAATGACATCCAATCTCCTAATAGAGAATAAGATAGCACAGCCCCACAGATAGTGGAAGCTCCCATTGAACCTCGTAGGAGTCAAAGAACAAGAATAGAGAAGAGTCTAGGAGATGACTACATAGACTCACAACGTATCATTTTCCATCTAGTAGAAGCAGATAGAGAAAATGTTATAAGACAAATACCTATAGTGATGAATATAGAAGATGATCCTAAATCATATAAAGAGGCTATATCCTCTAGAGACTCAGCTTTCTGGAAAGAAGCTATAAACGATGAAATGGAATCCATACTATCAAATCAAACATAGGAACTAGTAAACTTACCTCCAGGTTCTAGACCCATAGGTTGCAAGTGGGTATTTAGGAAGAAATATCACACTGATGGGACTATCCAAACCTTTAAAGCTCGACTAGTAGCTAAGGGTTTTAGACAAAAAGAAGGGATAGATTATTTTGACACATACTCACCTGTAGCTAGGATAACATCCATTAGGATATTATTTGCGCTAGCTTCTATACATCATCTTCACATCCATCAAATGGATGTAAAGACTGCTTTCCTGAATGGTGACCTCAATGAGGAGGTATACATGGAACAACCTGAAGGGTTCATTCTACCAGGAAATGAAAACAAAGTATGTAGATTAGTCAAATCATTGTATGGATTAAAACAAGCACCAAAACAGTGGTATGAGAAGTTTGATTCCAAAATACTATCTCATGGTTTCATGCATAATGTAGCTGACAAATGCATATACTCTAAAGTAGATGGTAGTTATATCGTTATTATTTGTCTGTATGTAGATGACATGTTAATAATAAGTAATAAAATGGAAGGTGTGACTGAAACAAAGAGGTTTCTATCTTCCGTATTCAAAATGAAGGATCTTGGACAAGTTGATACCATTCTAGGTATCAAAGTTAAAAAACATTGTGGGGGTTATGCTTTGTGTCAATCTCATTATATTGAGAAGATACTAAACAAGTTTAACCATCTAAATATAAAGGAAGCAAAAACCCCATTTGATCCAAGTATCAAGCTAAAAGAAAATACTGGAAGAACAGTTGCGCAATTAGAATATGCAAGTGCTATAGGAAGTCTAATGTATGCTATGCAATGCACTAGACCAGATATCGCATATGCTGTGAGTAAACTTAGTAGGTTTACTAGTAACCCCAGTACTGAACACTGGAATGCAATCAGTAGAGTCCTTGGTTACTTAAAAGCAACCAAAGATTTAGGACTATTCTATTCAGAGTTTCCTGCCGTATTGGAAGGATATACCGATGCGAGCTGGATATCGAGTGCAGGGGACAACAAGTCTACTACAGGGTGGGTATTCACCCTAGGAGGTGCAGCTGTATCTTGGGGATCCAAGAAACAGACTTGCATAACGCATTCGACTATGGAGTCTGAATTCATAGCCCTGGCTGCAACAGGCAAAGAGGCTGAGTGGCTAAGGGATCTTCTATTAGAAATCCCTTTCTGTGTAAAGCCTATATCGGCTGTGTCACTACATTGTGATAGTGAAGCCACATTAGCTAGAGCCTATAGCGGCACTTATAATGGTAAATCTAGACATATCAGTCTTCGACATGATTATGTCAGACAATTGATTCGAGATGGAATCATTGCTATTTCCTATGTGAAATCAAGCAACAACCTAGCAGATCCTTTTACTAAACCTCTACCGAGAGAGGTAGTAAAGGCTACATCTAGAGGGATGGGGTTGAAACTCTTCAACCAAAGTTCCACCAGTGATGGTAACCCAACCTAAAGTCAGAAAATCTCTAATTTTGGGTTTAATGGGTAAGAACAAGTCACTGATATGTGGAAAGTTTTCAGCACTGAATAATAAAACCTCATCCATAATAGATAAGTGCTGAGCGTTACGTAAGAGGGTTGAGTCTGAGAACTCTTAATGAAATCCAGTCTATAGGACAAGTGTCTTATAGTAACGGAAACACTGGAAGGATTTCACCTATATGAACGTAGAGATGGTGCCGTCTCTCATGAGAGTTAAGAGTTTTTCTCTCGGGATCGTTCACGAATTAGGATAAGCACATGGCCATTAAATGTGCTGAGCAAGATTGTGGGAACTCTAATAAACACATAGCGAATATGTGTGTGGTTTCTCCAACTCTGTTATCTAGGAATAACTGGTTCAAAGCTGTGGCTACCAGTAATTTCGATAGAGTTTTGAGATACTTACACTAAGGGAAGATTAAAATCGAAAGATATCTTTCTTTATGCATATAAGCTGATTATTCTGGCAGTATTGTTTAAACCGAGAAAATATTTTATAAAATCAAGTGGGGGATTGTTATAAATATATTGATTTTAATATATATTTTAATAATATATTATAATAAAGTATTTGAAAAAATGTTTGAAAAAACACGTTTTTCAAGATTTTGGGAATAGTCCCACATGGGAAAGACAAGAGAAAGAAATCGGGTTTAAATGAAAACAGCGGAGTATTATAATATTTACCTTGGTAGTCCGTGGACTATAAACCTTGCGTGTTCCAATGCGAAGCACTGGAACACCCGCGCGCGCGCTCGCGCTCGGGCTCGGGCTCGGGCACGGGCACGGGCACGGGCTCGGGCTCGGTCTCGGTCTCGGTCTCGGACTCGGACTCGGTCTCGGTCTCGGTCTCGGTCTCGGTCTCGGTCTCGGGCTTGGGCTTGGGCTTGGGCTCGGTGCGAGGGCGTGGGCATGTGAGGCAGTGTGGCTGTAGAGGCGCTAGTGGCGCACTTTGCACTTCGCACGTGCGCATCGTGTCGCAGAGGGTCGCTCCCTTTGCGAACCGGAGCGAGACAGGTGCGAGTCGCGGTGCGACTAGTGGCTAAGGCAGATGGTTGGACGAAAATCAAGTGGACTGAATGAGAGTCCCTCTGATTATATAGAGGCTGGAAATATAGCTGTTGCACAAATGTGTAACAGCTATGGAGTTAATTACAGAAACTGTTGCTAACAGTCCTAAAACGGCTAGCCCAACAGCTATAAAATGGCTAGTCAGCTCTCTCACAACAGCCATATAACGGCTAGTTTCCAACAGCCATATAACGGCTAATTTTCTCCAACAGCTAGAAAACGGTCATGGAATTTAATTCCCTGGACCATAAACCCCAGCCATCATAGCCTATAAAAAGAGGGTCTAGATGGGTTTCCAATCCATCTCAACTCACTCCAGCAAATCCATACGAATTTCCAGCAACAAAGCAAGGCTTGAACCTTAGCTTGAAGAATAGACCAGAGGTGTGGTCTAGGACTGTTCAACTGAACCAGTGGCTGACGAATTGAACTGACCAGTGCAGTGGTCAAACTCCTTTTTTCTCTTTCTTCTCTTTCTTTTGGGATTTTTCTTTTATATTGTAATATTGCCAGATAGTGTGTAAAAGAGTTCCATTTGGTGGGCCTTCGTGTTTGCTGAACGCAGACCCACACCAGGCTTGTCGTATCCTAGAAGCAATTTGCCTGTAACCTATCAGCATACTCAATTACTTGAGTAGGGGCAAATAACGCTTTAAGGACAGCGTTTCAGACGTGCTTCAGCCTGTCCTTAGTTCTGATCGTAGTGATTTTTGGTTTCCATATTATACAGATATTACATTAATCTGTATAAAATTTTCAACAGTTTTTCAATAGTTGTTTTTCATTTTCGACCGTTGATTTGTTTTAAATCACACCCAATGGACATCTGATGGTTGCGATCTAAGATGATCCCTACCTTGGGTGGCATGGGTATTGCACAAGAATGGTAACTACAGATAGTAGAAGGATCTAGATGGTTGGAGTGCATGCGTTATGCGGATATATGAATATCATTCACAGTATAGTATACATATGTTTTGTAAGGTGGTGGAACACCATATGAAATACATCCTCCTTAACTCTAACCTTTCTTATTTAAAATCCAATTCCAAAGAGGGGAGAGAGAACACTAACGTTCACACCTTCCTCAGTAAAGCCCAAGCAAAGCGCATAAAAAGGGTAAGAAAAAAGAGAGGAAAGTGTGAGAAAGGAAGAGAGAGTACTGGGCCATGCCTAGGGCTCCTACGATGCACACATTGGGTGGTCTATCTCATAGATTGCTTAAGAGTCAGACTTAACTTTTACCAGTATCTAAATTAAAGCTCTTGATTCCATTCACCTTAAATAGATATGGAAGAGACTCTCAAACTTACAAGATTGATAACAACATTCGATCGATGGCTCATCATTACATGCATCTAATCGAAATAATTTATTTTTTATTTTATTTTTATTTTTTTTGTAGAAACATAACTAAATATAAATAGGAATCCTAGTTAATTAGTTAAATAAATTAGATTTTTAATAATATTTTATTTCTTTGTATTTATAAAATTCACCCATCACCGAGCCCCAAATTGGTGATATGCAAGTGACAAAATGAAGAAAATACTCCTCAAGTGAGGAAAGTTGCTTTAAAGGTTGAACCAACGGTTGAGCTTACAGAATGCCTTAAATATATGGTCGTACACATGTCACATATGTAGTAAATAATCTTTAGGCACTAAAATGCGTGCTACTGAGATCGAGGTAGGCAATCCACATTACACTATTTTAACCAGGGATTTTGACCATACTAGCACTGTGGTATGGCCAAAATTCGAAAAAGGATTGGATGTTTCAAATATTCCTAGACTAGTAATCTAAGGTTTTGAAATATTTTCAGACCAAATTGCCCATATCACCGGATCAATACTAGTACCAATTTTGGGTGGAGAAGAAGTTACATAGTATCCAATTATGAGGAAGTGACGTCAACTAAATTGGTTATTGGGCCTAGTAGAACGTAGATCTAATCCGTTTATTTTCTTTGTAGCTCTCTATTTATATAAGAAAATGCTAACTTCTTGTTAACATGATCTCTCTATGGCTCACAAAACTTAATAACCTATAATGGTGTCTGTTCGATACGAACTATTTTCTTGTGATGTGGTCAATATAACTGACGAATGTTTATTATGCTTCCAATCATGGCCTTTCATGAAATTCCAAATTTAATGGATGGAGTTGATTTCACACATATGCGATGGTGGATCCCACTGACGATGTACGGACACCCTTGAAAGTTTTCTTGTGTTGTAGTTCATTTAAGAACTTTTCAATAGTAGGAATTTAATAACCATTGTTTCTTGTGGTGTAGTCCATTTAAGCCTTTGGTTTGCCTCATTCTGGGGCTCATGCTCTAAATCGTTCTGTTACGATAAATAGACGACATGCATAAATTATATACATCACGATGGTCCATAACAACTAATAACAATGTCCGATGCCCATTCACTCCTAACTATTTTCTTGTGGTGGGATTCACCTTATTTGTGAATGCAACTCATTCTTTGGCCATAGAAAGTGGTGAGATTGAAAACTTACTATGACATTAAATTAAATTTTGAGTATAACGGACGAAGTATATCTTCGACATATCCCATGGTGGGCCCCACAACCGTTAACACATGAAAACCTAGATTCTTAACACATAACAATCTCGACCCTTGACACATACTCGATAATGGGCCCAACATACGGCGTCCTAATAGTGTTAACGGTCATGGTCGAGGTTGTCATGCATTCACTACCAAAAATGGACCAGAGGTTACAAACTAGATCTGTAACGAAAGAATTTTTAGTCTGTAGCCATTGCTTTTTTAGGGTTGAGGTTGTCATGTGTTAAGGATCAATGTTATCACACCCTCATCCATAGCTCAAGTGGTAGACTGACTGAAAGATACCTCGTTTCAACACTGAGGTCTTGGTATCCATTCCCTAATGGGGGTGGCTAACTGTGAAGTGTGATCTGACAGTGGGGTGTACTAACAAGCTAACCATAAAAGGAAAAAAAAATAAAAAAATAGTCAATATTATCATGCATTCATTTCCAAAATGGAGCAAAGGCTACAGATTAGATCCATAGCAAAATAGTGTTTAGTCCGTAGCCATTGATACCATAGTCATTGCTTTTGAAGGGTCGAGGCTGAGCAAAGGCTACGGACTAGATCTATAGCTCAAGAATCTTATAGTCCCTATCAATTAATTCCGTAACCATAGCTTTTGAATGGTTAATGTTATCATGTGTTAAGGATCTAAGTTATTGTGTATCAACCTTGACCATTCACACATGATAACCTCAACCGGAACACATGACAACCTATACTTTTGACACATGA
The DNA here is from genome assembly GCA_021015155.1 of Magnolia officinalis. Taxonomy (NCBI): domain Eukaryota; kingdom Viridiplantae; phylum Streptophyta; class Magnoliopsida; order Magnoliales; family Magnoliaceae; genus Magnolia; species Magnolia officinalis. The sequence goes on from JAJHSJ010001077.1 coordinate 31,871, forward strand.
CAACCATAACCTAAGCCCTTAACATATGATAACCTATACCCTTAATATGTGACACCACCACCCAAACCCTTAACAGATGACAACCTAAACTATTAACACATGACAACCTAAATCTAAGTCCCTAAAGCATGACAACCTAGATCCTTAACATAGATAACCCAAACCCTCAACACATGACAACCACCTCAACCAAGACAATACATTACAAAATTCAAATTCTATATATCATTCATTGTCTTTCACATAATAACCACAACTATATTTATCTACCTTAAATCCATTCCGACAATTACTTCTTCTCATGACAACAACAATCACGACAATCCCTGTCTATCCATCATCTCTAAGAAAATGTTATTATACAAAAAATAAAAATAAAAATAAAAATCATTTAAAATGTCTTTCACATATGAGTGACTTTTATCTTTAAAAAATGTATTCGTCAGAGTACAAATAATACTTTTGTGGAGCTTTAGAAGTTATTGGCGATGTCAAAAAAGTTGATGACGGTGAACGTATACTGAAAATGCAGTCAAAAGGAATGGTGGTAGTTCCCTAAAAATATCTTTGAAAATGAAAAAGCTCTCGCAAACAACAAAGAAAAAAGCCAAAAAAAAAAGCCAAAAAAAAGCCAAAAAAACTAGCAATGAAACGAAGTTCTAAATATAAGGGTGTTTTTATCCACTAATTTCTTAAAAAGTGACGTAATGCCAACAAAAAATTATATTCCGGAGAACAAATCTTGGAGGCATTTCATAATAACATGGGGCTGGTGCGGTCAAAATTCATTTTAACCATCCATTTTGCCCCTGAGCAGATCAGCAGTTACTATCGTTGGCGTGTCATCTCCACCGATCCTTTGTGGACCAACTGAGATGTGGATCTGGATGATTTTTGGCCCCAGAGCTCACTCAACATGGTGGCACTGCCATTTAACACCCGAGGTTTTGGGAGACGGACGGCCCACACTACTCCAGCGCGGGAAAGCCAAGATCTCCTCTCGTTAAAGAGAGGATTTTCTAAAAGAAGGTAGTCATGAGGTGGCGTGGTGCCGTCGACTCGCCTTCAGAAATGCCGATCTCTCTACATCGTCAGATTAAAAAACTATGCGAACATTCGCGCGAGAAGAGATCGCACGCGCGCCAACGTCCCACACGGTTAAACGATCCAGTCCATTCATATATTGAATCCATACCTCTAGATAATTCAACTCTTTCGTGGGCCAATTCCTACGAAGGATAAGAAATATATGGGAAGTAAGAATGATACCAACGGCCTATATTCAACCTACATATTCAGCTCTTCTGATTAATGAACCAGCCTGGATTTCGTCAACAACATTTTCAACTCAATAGCCACCAGTTACATGATACGGATCCTTCACACGTTCGTAAATTCGGTAGGTATGACGCGATTCACATCTTAAATACATCATCGCGCGAGTCGCCTTCATATCTCTGATCCGCGAGAGTTGTTTGTGGTTAAAACACCATTCCACAGAGGTACCGAAATTTCGAAAATATTAATAAAAAAAAAACAGAAAATCCCATCGACGAGAGAGAGAGAGAGAGCGAGGGAGAGAGAGAGATCTCAGGTGTCTTTTCAAACGCCTCTTGAATTTCCAAAACGTCGTCTCATTCCCTCCTCCTTCAATCTCCATACAGATTCCGATAATCTCATCGGAATTTCAGCTATCTCGTTTCCGGAGAATCCGAGTAAGCTATTTCCTTTTCTTTCTTGAAATTCCAAAACGCATTTTGAGAATTTCCAATCACAAATACAACCGTTTGAGATTGTTTTAAAGAAAGAATGATAAGGATTGCAACCTTGTTAGGTGAATTTTTACGTGTGGATGGTTGTTTTGCAATCCAAAGATGGTGTTTTCATGTATGGCGAGGATTATTAATGGTTTTTTTTTTTTTTTTTTGGTCTATGAGCTTTTCTTTTGTGCATTTTGGTTATGGTTTGTGTTTTGGTGCGAATGCGCATCGAGTGCATATGGGAATTGCTATAATTTTTTGTTGATTGGGGTGATTTGAATCTTGGGCTGCGTTTGGATGTCCGGAAAAGTCCGTTTGCTTGGAATATGGAAGTTGCTAAGGGATTTGTTTCTAGAAGAAGCAAATTACCTGAGAAACTGATTCTGTACATGGAAACAAATTCTGTTAATCATGTTTGACAACTTGGAATTAGATTATGCAGAATATAGAAATTGAATTTGGGTGTTGGGAAAGGGAAGGTTTATGCAGTTGTTTTTGTAAATGGAATTCGAAAGTATGACTGTTGGGAGGGAATTCATTCCCTTGGAATTTGCAATGCACCCTCTGGGCAGGAATCCAAAACAGGGTCCAAGCTGGAATTTGATTCCAACTGGAATCTGTTTCAACCTTTTTTTCAGCCATCCAAACGCATGAATTCAGCCCTGGAAATGGATTCAATTTCCAGATATGTACTTTTCCAGGGGTGCCAAACAATCCCTCAGGTTGGACCTGAAAGGTTATGGATAATCACTTGGAATGGAAAATGAAAAAATTGTGATTATGTGTAATGCAGTTGCCAAAATCCCTTCTGCCCCAAATGTCCGTCTATCCTACCAAAATATCTACATTTTTGAGAATTTTTAGCCTGTTTGGTATTTTCTAGACCACATTAATTTAGGAATGTTCACCAACAATGCATTGCATGGGAACTTCGTGTGTGATGGGCGCACATTTTCCCACGTCATATAGGATACCTGGAAGATTTCCTAGTGCAAGAATCTGGCCAGTCCACTCATCAGACGGGCCACCTGCATATGTTGAATCAGATCATTAGCCTGCTGCGTGAATGGGCCAGACTCACTTTTGCACCAGGTGACATTTTGGTCGGGCTCACCTTTCTCAACACTTGGATGACGTACCCGGTCACGTGTTGACACATGAAGTTTGCATGCAATGCATTGTCCATAAACCTATCAACAGAAATGCGAATTGAACAAAATATTAGCTTGGTGTAGAAAACAATGGAAATTGATTTTTCTTTTTGTTATGGTTTTCATGATATTGCAATCTCAAGATGTAATAGTCCTTGAAACTATGCAGCATGTTGTAGAACTAGAAAAATGGAATTTACTGTCTACATTCAATTGCAAAGTTGTCAAATGCCGTTTGGAAGTTAGAACACTATTTAACAGAATTGTGTGTCCAAACACTACCTTGTCATCTATTCCTGCATACTTGTGGCTAGACTTGCCACCTTGTCCTCTGTTTTCTGTAACCCCACTGAAAATAAAGAGTTTTATGTGGAGATGACTGATATGTATACAACAAACATGAGCCAATAAGCGTTTAAGTATTACAAACAAAACACTAATCTCTAAATGTACTCCCTGAATCATGGCACACTCCACAACTATTTCAATCAAACAACAAATGCCGGATGCAATGTTCTCACTAAGAAAGCTGTCAACAATTCTGATTTTATCCACCATCCATGAGAAGTATGATAGATTGAAATACTTACCTATAAACCTCTGCTTCGGCACGAATCTTTGTTCCCCGATGATTTGTCTTCTGTTAAGCATCAGGTCGGATTTATTTTGTGCATGTTGTTTTCACAAATCACAATTTTTTATTTTTCAGTTTACTAGATATCATTCGAGTGATTCCATCGCAATCTCTCTTTCTCCCTTTGAGAGAGATGATCAGCTACCTATGATACCCAGTACTTCGAAATCCCTCAGGGTATCCATGATGGATATGACTCAGCATTACTCAAATATTTGTAACAAAAAATGATTTAAAAAAATGAAAGTTTGTTTACAATTCGAACAGTAATATAAGTCAATAACATACAATGATAAGATGTCACTCATATAGCTGTGTCCCAGCACCTTTCTATTTCGGTGTCGAGAGGTTCCGTTACCTGAAGAACATAGCTGGCAGGATTTCCTAATTTTATTTTATTTTATTTTTATTTTTTGTGGAAGCGAACATTGTTTTTATTGCTTTCTGAAAGGAAGCACTATGGAATGCATTACTCATTGTTCTTCTTTTATATTTAGGTGCCAAACATCCAAACGGGACTTGTTAACTTATAGTTTACGGAATGGAGGAAATGAGAAATGCTGAACAAAATTCTCCTTCAGACGTCTCTCCATCCACTTCAATGTCTGTGAAAGAATCTCTTAAGATTAATTCAGAATCTTCTACTTCTCAGAGTACTAATGGAAAATAGAGGATGAACATCAGAGCAAAGTGCTCAGAGATTCTGAAATATCAGCTGTACAAGATATTCTTGATGGGCCACCATTGAATCAGAATGTACTTTCTCCAACAAACAATGCAGATATTCTTGATGGGCCACCATTGAATCAGAATGTTCTTTCTCCAACAAACAATGCAGATATTCTTGATGGGCCACCATTGAATCAGAATGTACTTTCTCCAACAAACAATGCAGATATTTTTGATGGGCCACCATTGAATCTGAATGTTCTTTCTCCAACAAACAATGCAGATATTCTTGATGGGCCACCATTGAATCAGAATGTACTTTCTCCAACAAACAATGCAGATGAATCACAGCCTAGAATTGAGGATGTTGCATCTTCGTCCATGGAAGCACTCGATATTCAATATCCTCTATCTTCAGATGCTCCACAAGCTCAGTCAAGTAGTATATCACATCAATTTGAGAATGATGCTTCTGTTAGAACCACCAATGTTCAGGTTGAAGTTGTTACTTCTAATAACTCCAGTGTAATGACCGTCACTGAAAATTACATCAACCCTGTAGCATCTGATGAAATTGATCTGCCTCAAGTAAAGATTACAAGTGTAATTCATGAGACATCAAAACCCATGTATCCATCTAAACACATGAAAGGGGTTAATGTAGACAGAGTCCTTATCGACACTGCAGCTCCATTTGAATCTGTTAAAGAAGCTGTTAACAAGTATGGAGGAATTGTTGATTGGAAAGCCCATAAGATCCTGACTGTAGAGGTATTGATGATTCTTTTCTTTTATCCATTTAGAAAAGATCAAACCACGTACATTATCTAATGTCTTTTTTCTTGTGAGAATTTTTTAAAATTTATAAAAATGTTTTTTCCTCATTTTTATTAGAAAATAATGAAAACAAAATATTAAAATCTTCATTTCATGAAATGACTTTTTTATTTTTTTCCTGCTAATGCAAAATTCCTACCTCATTGTTTTGGACCTGACTGTATGAAATCTTTACTTTTAGCCCCTTGCTGATGCCAAATTACCCTTCTGTTTTCTCAACCTTTCTTGGTTATCAATTCGAAAAGGGGTGTTTTCTATTCAAATTGTTGCAGGCGCTGACAGTGAAATGGATGGGATTTTTAAAAAAATCCCTTTCATTATGTTTCCTTGCCTGAAGTGATTCAGATGATAAAATCATATCCCATTCATTAGGGTCCACCTCCCGTCCAAAAAGGCCCTAAGTGAAGACTAGTGAGATGAAAGTATGGATGATTTGCATCGGATCATTCACCAAATGATGCATCATTCATGATCATGCTTTTTTCCACCTCTTCTGATCAATTTCTGTCATCTTCTATTCTTTAATATCATTATCATCATTATCTAAGCCATTTCCTGGCTAATTGGTGTCGGCTAGAGTCCTATTCTTTAGTAGTAGAGTTCTAATACTTCTTCGGTCATGTGCAGAGGAGAAAAAATGTCCAAGTCGAACTTGAGAAGGCAGAAGAAGACATTCCGTGGTATAAGAAACAATCTGAGGCGGCTGAAGATGACAAAGCACAAGTACTGAAGGAGCTGGATAGGACGAGGAAACTAATAGAAGTACTGAAGCAGAACGTGGAGAAAGCACAAACTGAAGAGAACCAGGCAAAACAGGATTCCGAACTTGCTCATCTCAGGGCTGAAGAGATGGAACAAGGAATTGCCAATGAAGCAAGCATTGCTGCCAAGGCACAGCTCGAAGTTGCCAAAGCAAGGCATGTTGCTGCAGTGGCAGACCTGAAATTGGTGAAAGATGAGATGGAAGCACTGAAGGGAGACTACATTTCTTTAGTCACCGACAGGAACCTAGCAGTCAAAAGAGCCGAAGCAGCCGTGTGTGCAATGAAGGAGACTGAGAAGATGGTGGAAGAACTGACCTTAGATCTGATCTTGGCAAAGGAATCTCTAGAATCTGCTCAGGCAGCACATATGGAAGCGGAGGAGAAGAGGATTGTGGCCACCATGACCCAAGAAAAAGATTCTTTCATTTGGGAGAAGGAGCTGAAACAGGCAAAAGAGGATCTACAGAGACTAAACGGACAGCTTTTGTCAGCAAAAGATCTCGAGTCGAAATTAGATACTGCATCAGCATTGCTTGTCAGTCTGAAAGCAGAATTAGCAGCCTATGTGGAAGCTAAACTGACCCAAGAGACTGGTTCCATTGAAAAGGAAGAGAACCTAGGAGGCGAAATCAAAGGAGGAGAAAGAATTCTCACAGATGCACAAGCGGAGCTAAAAGAAATAATGCTTCGTATTGAGAGAGCAAAGTATGATATAAACTGTTTGAGGGTTGCAGATGCAGCGCTCCAATTGGAGCTCGATAAAGAAAAGGCGGGGCTTACTGCCATCAGACAGCGGGAAGGAATGGCATTTGTAGCGGTCTCATCTCTTGAAGCTGAGCTGAGTGGTGTACACTCAGAGCTAGAGCTGGTTCAGTTGAAGGAAAAGGAAGCGAAAGAGAAGATGGTGGAGCTGCCCATGGAACTACAGGAAGCAAGTCAAGAAGCAGATCAGGTTAGGCTGGAGTTGAATTCGGCACGGGAAGAGCTAAGGAAGGCCAAGGAAGAGGCCGAACAAGTCAAGGCTGGTGCGAGAACGGTGGAGAGCAGATTACATGCAGCTTTAAAGGAGATAGCAGCAGCAAAGGCGGCGGAGAGGCTGGCGCTGGCAGCAGCCAAAGCATTGCAGGAGAGCGAAATGGCTGCTAGCCTGGGGAGCGAGGATGTGCTGAATAGTGTGACTCTTTCTTTGGAAGACTACTATGTGCTTAGCAGGCGGGCCATGAGGCAGAGGAGGAGGCGAACATGAGGGTGGCAACCGCCATTGGCCAGATCGAAGTGGCTAAGGAGTCAGAGTCAAGAAGCTTAGAAAGATTGGAGGAAGTGAATAGGGAGCTGGTTAAAAGGAAGGAGGCATTGAGTATTGCGATGGAGAAAGCTGAGAAGGCCAACGAAGGGAAGTTAGGTGTGGAGCAAGAACTGCGAAAGTGGAGAGCTGAAAGCGGGCAGCGACGGAGAGCTAGCGATGCTGCTGCCTCAGCAGTAAACCATGTTAGAAACTCGTCGACGAGCCCGGACAAGGAGTGTGACACGTTTGAGTCGGGTCCAAAGGTGTCTGTATCGGAACATTGTGTGGAAAATGGTCAGGCTGAATTGAAGAGTGTTGCAGTAGACTTGAAGGTGAAAAAGAAGAAATCTTTCTTTCCACGGGTTGTCATGTTCTTGGCCCGAAAGAAGTCACATTCGTCCAAGTGAACTGTCCATTTGTGTTTTTCTTTGGTAATTCTTGTATTTCGGCGTTCCAGATTCATGCAGGAAGATGATTGGATCATTGGTCACCTGCAGAATGTAACAGTATGAGGTATTATACAATGCTCTACTTGACAGTATCTACAACCGGCTCTGGTTTCCAGTTTGTAAATGTGGAGCCCATGGTTCGGTCTTCCAAACAGTTGATACTATGCCGCCAACCGCCCTTGCACCAAAAATACCCCAGATGGGAAATCTAAACGCTTCAACTGGCTATGAGTAAATACACAGTTAAGAGAAAATGCAGCAATTGTCCCCGTTCATCTGATAAAAAAGGCCAAATATTTGACGGTTAGGATTTTCCAATGAGTGAGATTTTGGTGCAGTTGGCTTTCACATGGATCACTGACGTGTTTGGCGTAGAATTGTCTGCACTACATGGATTGTGATAATTTCCAAGTCTGCTATTGTTTCCCCCTCATTGGGAATCTGGGATTGTCGAAGACAGGGAAAGAGTCCATGGGTGAATGATCAGTAAATGCATTGGAATTTTACATGTAGACAGACCAAACAATGTTATCAAAATCGTACTATTTATGATTTGAATCATACAATTCAAATGTATAGATACATACATGATACATATCGCATGCCCCAAATCTGTAAACAATGCAAATTAGTTGTACAAAGCGGAACAAAATATTAAGATTCATGTGTATTATTTTTTCTGCATCCCTGAAACTTTAAAAAATGGATTTAATTAATTAATTTTGCCTTTTCCTATTCCACCTTTTGCTTTTAAAAACATACGAAAGGCTTCCTTATTAAAATAGAACTTTGTTGTTGTCTTTTGAGGTAGAGAGAGATGTTCGTGGACTTTAATATTCAAGAAGCCAAAACAAAGAAATTAAGATAACTTTTTTTGTCGGTTGACGGAATTGAATGCTGGTTTTTACAACGTGATTCTACATTGAAGGAGGTACAAAATAACATAAATTACCGAGGAATTCTTCTCTTTCCTTTAGTTATTTTTAAGGTAAATTTCTGGAAAATATATTATATTTGCTTTTGTTTTTTCTTTTCTTGAGGCATTATTTTGATTATTGAAGATTATGAAGGATAGTGATATCACTTGATGAATATTTTTAAAAAATAAATAAACACAATTATCCATAGATGATGCTGAGGGGATAATTTTTGACATTTACACTTAGAGTGTGTTTGGATTCGAGATTTCCATTGTAATGCAGTTGAAAAGTGCAATGATTACAAATTCTTTTACTCTTTTTTTTTTTTTTTTTTTTTTTTCTGAAAAACAATTTCCTCGAAGGCATGTTTGGATTGAGGATTATCACAATAAAGTAATGAAAAAGTGCAGTGATTACAAATTCCTTTACCTAACTCTTGAAATCATCTGCATTCTTCTGCTCAATGCCTATGCATTTTCTTGGGGCTCCACCTTCCCATTTCCCTTGCTATGAGATAAACCCATTGTCAGGGGTCCCCTTTTATGCCTTTGGGCCCGATGACGACTCTGCTTGCACCCAATCACAGTACCAGAAAAGCAGCATGTCGGATGTAGGGTTGCTTCGAGGCATTATGGTGCGGACTCCTTCTATGGATCACCGACTGGATTTTTTGGCCCTTTCGTCGGTCTCGGAGGATTCCCTGGCGTTCAAGGCCCTCCTTGCATGGTGGTCTACAACCAGTTTACACCAGTCAGATGATATGGGCAGGTTGGCTTGAGTTTCATGGGTACCACTTACATTACTTCTGGAAAGCAGCCCAACCAGAAAAATGCCCATGTAGCTTCTGGCCCACGAATGTAAGTGGGTAACCACTACAGGGCCCCTCAACCAATCAAGCATCTGGGCTCTGGTTCACCTCTGTTGCATGCCTTCTCCTCTGGCCATCTTTCATGTATCTCCATTCCAGGTAAAACATTCAACTAACTCATAATCCTGTAACAAATTTACATGAGAAAACTAAAGCGTCTCTCAAATTTGAAAACATGATAGGATGCACGTACCCAGTCACATGTGTGGAGAACTGCCATGTGTGAAACAACAGAGCCATCAATCAATTGGGCCCACTTTATATATTCTGTTACCCAAAAATAAGCCAGTCCATTCATCCACTGGGCTACAACATAATTTTATTTTTTTAATCGATGGCTGAACTTGGCTAAGGATTTTTGGCTTTTCTTTGTGTGTCCATTTTTGCTTATGAGACAATTGATTTGATGAGTGAACTGGCTTTTTTTCTCGGCCACATGGCAGAAGTGGAATCCACCTGACGGACAATTGGACCTCACACGTGTGCCATGTTGGCACACGTGGCTACTTGTGGAGGGCTGGATTGGCCACATTGTACTTGTATGGAATTGGCCCACTTCACATGGGTTCTTGTTCAATTTACAAATTGGCAATTAGCCAAACCTGTTGGAATTTCAGTCATCTGCTGATATACCGGTGCAAGCTCACTGGTCTCATGTTCTTCTGTCTCCCCTTCATTCTGTTATTCTGTAAATGCCATTACAGCAGCATTCAGAGGAAGTGCTTCCTTCATAAGTGGGACTTGTGGACCACCAAATCGCAAGCGGTGCCCATGTTCTGATCAGCGTTCCCATGTCTACACCTCTCGAAAATTGAATGATGAGGCGCAGAGCAGTACGAAGAGCTTGTCCACAAGCACCGTCGTTAGTGTGCACATGAGAGCTGGTAGCATCCAAAGCATGTTTGGCTGCTCCCAAGGTGAAGCAAATTCATGTGACTAAATCAGCTACAAGTGGGACTACTACCACAAAATTTTGAAAATTGAATGAAGCTGTGGTGGGAATTGGGAGACAGAAATATGAAATCAAAAGAGCTGCTACAGTGTCCTTAGTCCTTCTCTCCCTTCCATGAGAGGGCGTGCTCGTGAAGCAGACATTTGCTTGTTGCTCCTCTGTTATTTAACAATGCTATTTTGGTTGGTGATTGGAATGGTCAGTCCTTAAAAAAAAAAAAGCTAACCTGGACTGTGTGTACTGACATGGGTGTGTACTAACAAGCTAACCCAAAATAATAATAATAATAATAATAATAATAGTGATTTATTGGTCAGTCCTTAAAATCCAGTTAGAGATATGAATTCATGTTGTAAATAGGATATAATTGGGGTGTGGTGTATGACATTCAGCAGATAAATTACAGTATTGATTAATGACACATAACCATTGTAGATTCATAGTTGCCATCTAAATTGGGTGTGAATCATCTGAGTCTGACTCAAACCCAATCAATTCCAATCCAGTTCGACAGCCTGACTGTGGCAAGTTGTGATCTGACTTGAGATCAAGCGAGTCGGAGAGAGTCATTGAATTAAAAAAACTATGATGGTGGGTGGCACATGTTGGTTATGTTTAAATATATAGTGACACATTTGGCACATGTGGGAATTTGAAAATGAATAGTGGCACATATGGCATATGTAAACAAGAGTACATGAGCACATGGGATGCACGTAATGCAAATATGTAAGGTACTTGAATATGAATGGCCCCACTTGCAGTAAATAAAGAAATAAATACACTTTCATGTATTTTAAGGACAATAGGCAAAAACCAATTAGTAATACCAGATAAGGTGAATTAACAATTAAAGAATGCTTGGCAGCTGAGGCTTTTAAAGCCATTATTCCATTGTATTTTAAATTCATGTTTCCAAACCATCCCTATTATTATTATTATCTCTAGTTTCATAGGAAACGATGGCTTAAGAGTACTATCGTTGGTGCTGATGAATGGGGATTGTGTGGCGACACCAACACCATTAGGGCTTGTTTGGATGCCCGTAACTTTTTTAAGTTGTAAGAAGGTTACATGTAACTTACTTACAGGTGAAAGAAAGTTACAGGTAATCCTATTGGATCTAAGTTGTAACTTATTTACAAGTAACTTACTTTTTGTGTTTGGATAACTTGTAACTTTATTACAGGTAATAGTTGCATATTCACGCTAAGTAGATCTTGAAATAGGGAATCGTGTTGAAAAATCAAATTAACATGTAAAAAAAGATTGGATAAGATTATTCCTTTTTTATTAAGCCCATGTAAATGAATAGTTTGATTGATTCTTAGGCTAATCAAATCAACAGGTGGACCATAAAAGTGGGCTCATGTTTTCAAAATGCTTGTAATGTAGGGAAAAAAAACTTAAAAGTAAGATATCCAGGCCAAAAATTTTTCATGGGAGTGACTCTTGTTGGCAAGGATAGGTTAAAGAGAAATCACAAGCATAGGAAGCTGCTTCTACCAAATTTTGCATTAGCAGTTAAAATCTCAAAGTGGGACATTAAAATGGACCAATATCAAGGGACTGTTTAAAACTAGATATCTTAAACACTTCAATGTGCCCTCAATTTCTCACCATTTGACAACAGGCGAGAATCCAAATGCTAATGGAACTTGGGACTGTTTGAAACTGGATATGTTAACAATGCAGTGGGCACTCAATTTCAAAAAACTTGAGGACGTGCAGGAATCTCAATGCAAATAGAAATTGGGAGTGTTTGTTTAAAAAATCATATGTTAAAACAGATTTAGGACCTACTTGGGAACAAGTTGCACTGACCAACAAGCCCCACTTATACAAAATGAACAATGAAATGACATTGATATAAATTCTCTACATTATGTCACCACTGTTTCATGTGGTGTTGTCCCACTATGATGTAAAAAGATTTGGGCCCCACTATAATGTATTTGTTTTATCCACACCATCTATCCATTATTCTAAATCATTGTAAGTCATCAGCCCAAGGAGTGAAACAAGCATTATAGTGGCCCAATGAATTTTTGACAATAGACTTCCAATCATTACTATTTTGTGTGGTGTGGTTCACTTGAGATTTAGATATGCCTCATTTTTGGAATCAAGCCCTAAAACGATCCAAAATAATGAATGGACGACATTGATAAAAAAAAAATACAAGATGGTAGACCCCACAGACCATTGGACATTACCCAGACATATCCTAAGCCAAATTGCCTCCGTCAACCCAAAAATAAAGAAAGAAAGAAAGAAGAAAGAAAGAACGAAAGGAAAGGAAAGGAAAGGAACAAAACCCCCCAAAAAAAGAGGAAAGAAAGAAAGGGTTTTCTACCCCTGAAGCTGGAAGCTGGAGTGGAGAGGGAGAAGGAGACTAGGAGAGGGAGAAGGAGACTGGAGAGGATGATGAATATATTGGAGAGGGAAGTTGCGATTCTTTCTAAAAAATTTCATTTCAAATTCCAACCATTACCCGTATCAAAGATACAAGTAACTTGAAAAACGACTTAAGTGGCCTATATCATTTTCGCATCTTTCTCCTGTAAGATAGTCACAGGTTGAGAGAAAAATTACCTGTGACTTTCTCCCCCCAAACACCAACAGTAACAAAGTCACCAGAACTTTGTTACATTTTGAAAAAGTTATAGGCATCCAATCAGGCCCTTAGAAAACACTTTCGCACTCTATCAAGATGTGTAATGAATTATTTAGAAATATTATTCCAGTTCGTTTGGCAGCATGGATTTGAATTTCCATGCAATTGAGTGGATTTTAATTCTTATGAAATCGAGTGGATTTTAAATTATAGAGCTTTGAGGTGAGGTGGGAGTTCGCGAAGAGCTCTTTGGAAGAATTTGGATTCCTTTCAAATCTAAATCCCTTCAATTCCTAGCTACCAAATACCCAAAAAAAACTATAAATTCTTACTAATCTCTCTGATTCCACAGTGCCAAACGATCCCTTACAATACACGTAATTCAAACTAAACTAATCAAATTGTGGATACCAGTTCAGTTGTATCATGACCCAAAAAATACACTTTTACTATTATTGTTATTATTATTATTATCTGACTATCTGATCAGTGGGTGTTTATTAACGGTCCAGATTCAACAAACAACTGTCCACAAGGTTAGGATTGTTCAACGAATTAGAGGTTAGGAATCTGACTCAGAGACAGTGATCTCCACAATCTAGTCGGTTTAATTTGAGTCGATTATGACGTCTCCAATTTCTGGGTGCATGCGCACCAAACGCCATACGCAGCCGGAGTATCAAATAACTCCCCTCCCCGGTCCACTGCCCACGAGTAACGGCGGTAGCCAGTAATTCCCCCCCGTGTGCGCTACCGGTCAGTCCGGTCATCTTCCCAACTTTCAAATTTCAAAAGCCCCGCCCTCTTCCCTCCCCAAAATGAAATATCACCCCCTCTTTTTGTGAAGAAACCCACAAAAACAGACGCTTGAATTTCTCGTTTCTTTTCGTTTTCAATCATCATCAACACCAACAGCCATGGGCGGTTCTCACAGTCGGGGGGTCTTGAAATCTCCGACTCCGAAGAAGAGGAAGAAAGAAAAGAAGCCGAAGAGAAGCAGAGATCTTCCGAAGCCAAAACCAAAACCCTAGATTCTCTCGATGAAGTCGACGCCAAGCTCAAATCCCTCAAGCTCAAATACTCCTCCCCCCTCCCAAACCCTAACATCAAGAACCCCATCAAGCTCTTCCTTCACGTCGGCGGCCGTACTCCCAACGCCAAATGGATCACCTCCGACAAGCTCACTTCCTACTCCTTCATCAGAACCTCTCGAATCGACGGCCGCGATGACTCCGAATCCGACGGCGAAGATAGCGACGCTGCCCCTTGGGTGCTAAAGATCGGTTCCAAGGTCCGCGCCATCGTCAGCACGTCGATGCAGCTGAAGCCGTTCGACGACCAACACCGCGTTGATTTCGTCAGTGATGGTGTCTGGGCCGCGAAGTTCTTCTCCGATGAGGACTACCGGAGATTCATCGGGGAGTATCGGGACTGTCTGTTCGAGAATACTTATGGTCTTGATGCTACGGATGAGAACAAGGTCAAAGTTTATGGGAAAGATTTCATTGGGTGGGCGAAGCCGGAAGAGGCGGATGATTCGGTTTGGGAGGATGCTGAGGATAGTTTCGGTAAGAGTCCGGCCTCGGTTACGCCGGCGAGGGAGAATCAGGATCTGATGGAGGAGTTTGAGGAGGCGGCCTACGGCGGTGGGATCCAGAGCTTGGCTTTGGGTGCGTTGGATAACAGCTTCCTTGTAAGCGATTCGGGTATTCAGGTTGTAAGGAATTTCAGCCATGGGATTCATGGAAAGGCGTTTGTGTGAAGTTTAACAATGGAAATGCGGGTCTCAATTCCAGTTTGGGGCATTCGGCCCCGAAGAAGGCCCTCTTGATGAAGGCTGAGACAAACATGCTCCTGATGAGCCCGGCAAATGCGGGGAAAATCCACTCGACTGGGCTCCATCAGCTTGACATCGAAACTGGGAAGGTCGTTACAGAATGGAGATTTGAGAAGGATGGGACTGATATTACCATGAGGGACATAACGAACGATAGCAAGGGTTCGCAGCTGGACCCTTCGGAGTCGACGTTCGTGTCTTGGATTGGATGATAACCGGCTGTGCAGGTGGGACATGCGTGATCGGAAAGGGATAGTCCAGAACCTGGCGGCTGCAGATACCCCAGTTCTGCATTGGGCCCAAGGGCATCAGTTCTCAAGAGGGACGAACTTTCAATGTTTTGCAACAACTGGTGACGGGTCGATTGTCGTTGGGTCCATTGATGGGAAGATCCGGTTATATTCAAAGACTTCGATGAGAGCGGCAAAGACTGCATTTCCAGGGCTCGGTCGCCTATCACCCATGTGGATGTTACTTTTGATGGGAAGTGGATATTGGGCACTACAGACACATATCTTATCCTCATCTGCACTCTGTTCACTGACAAAGATGGGAAGTCAAAGACGGGTTTCAGTGGCCGTATGGGGAACAGGATTGCGGCTCCAAGGTTGTTGAAGCTGACTCCTTTGGATTCACATCTGGCTGGGGTGAACAATAAATTGCATGGAGGGCAGTTCTCATGGGTGAGTATGCCTTTTCCCCCCACACATAGCTCCTCCCCTGTTGCATGTTGTTTGCTTGCTTCCAAGTGCAGAGGTTCGTAAGTAGTATCCCGTGAATACGGGGTCGATCCCACAGGAGATGAATTGTGAGAAGAAAAAAATCAAATGCAAAATAAACTAAGTAATAAAATTAATCTGATGATTTGATTTTGGGATTTTTGAATGGATGTAATTCAATTGAATAAAATAACACCCAAGCTTCAAAGTTCCACACATACGTTAATGTTTCAAAATCATGATGACTTGGATAACACAACTAGGATCTGAGCACTATGGTCAGCCTAGTCGGAAAATAAAACAGTTTAAGTATTTTAATAAATGATATAAAATATTAGAAATTATGAATTTGCACCATTGACATATATTCTCAAGCGTCAGTGATTTTAAGTATTCAATATCTATAGGATAATGAATATCAAAGAAATATAACAGGTTGAGAACCTCTCCTTATCTAGAAAATCTGATTGATCTAGGGTAAGCCTATCCATCAATGTGGATCTCATATGAGGAAACATATGGATCTCACAAGAGGATAAAAAACAAAACCTAAATAATAGATAACATGCATACACCATTTTTCTCATCATTAAAACAATCAATCATTATAATCTTAAAGAAACATTAAACCCATGTGCTTCCCTTCTAGCTTGGGATAGAAGGAACTTAGAAAACATAATTAAATTGCAGAAATAAAAAGCAACAAGAAATAAAGAAAGAAAATGCAAATAGAAAAGATCTTAAAAAAAACAACTTATAAAACTTTAATAAAACTAAAAACTCTTTAAAAACCCTAAACTTTGCTCTTGAATGCCTTGAATAATGTTTTAGAATGCCCTAGGAAACCCTATTTATAAGTAGGGACCTGCAATTTTCGTACAAATTTGAAAAACCCTAGAAACCGCATCAAATATATATATTTTCCCAAAATAGACTTCTCGCTGCATAGTTCGTTTAAAATAGACTTCCTGCTAAGCAGTTTCCCAAAATAAACTTTACAGCTTCATAATACACTTTTTCAGGACGATTTCAGGATTCTTCACTTCAAATCTTCGATTCTCTTCATTCTTCACTTAGTTTTCTTAGATCTTTGGCATGTGAATTCTTCAATCTTGGTCTCCTAAGATCAATCCCTTGCTTTGGTAATTCTTGAGCATCAAAATCATGCTTTTAACACACCATTTTTCAATCCAAACACTTAAATTCACCTTGCAACACATACATGAGTAAAATAGAATATTAAGCGGATTTGTTCATAAAACCAAGATATAAATGGGGAAAATTATGCAATATTTGAGTCTCAACACATGTAAGAGGCAATTCTGTTTTTTTTTATTTTTTTGGAAACACTATTGGGGGATTGAACCCTGGATCACTCACACACACCACGCTACACTACACTTATCTCTACGAGCTCATCTAATGAGTGGGAGACAGGCTGTCTTATAGAAAAATTGTTGTCTGTTGATATTTACATGACACTTGAGAATTAAGTTCCTTGGCTTGCCGATTATGTTCATGTTGTGCATTTTCTTGCTGCTTCTGTATTGTATGTAGGCACATCTTTTTGTGTGAACCAGTGTTTTAAATAGCTTATGCAATGTAGCATTAGCCTAGCCTTCGAGTTAAGTGGTGCATGAAAACATTAAGTTGCATACGTAGCATATGCTACAAGCTACACTACATGCTAGGTAGCGTTTGTTACCCGTCGCATAGTGTCATGTTTTTTCCACAAACAGTAAGATCAATTATCTTTTCAATGATTTGTTACATTTTACTATTTTCACTGTAGTTAATGTTTTCAATGATTTTAGTGAAATAAGATGAGCAATGGTATTAAATCAGTTCCATTGCTATTTCTTTGTGTTCATATTTACTTCTTGTCCTAATTTTCCTACTATTGTACTAAAAAATTCAGAAGTAGCATGTAGCTCAGCTCTCACCTTTTCATGTCGGAGCGGTGAACTCAAAGGTACATGCTATCTGCTATCTGCTATTTAAAACGCTGGTGTGGACTAGAAAAGAGCCCTTCATATTTTAGGTGGGGTATTATTTCACTTAACTGTTGGAATCTCTTGTGTAGGGCGTGTTTGGTTTTGCCAAATATCATGAAATTTCATGATATTTTTCACAAAATTTGACTGATTGTTCATGAAATATCATGAAGTTTCATGATATTTTGTGCAACTAAATGCACCCTTAGTTATTACTTTTCTCCGTTAGCATTTTCTGTGCATCTCTCTAGATCTTTCGTTCCAAATGTAGAGAACGTTATCTTCCTCAACCCCGGTGGACTTTCTTCAGGTGGGGCATTTGGTTGTAGCGCCAAATAGTGAAATATCTTTATAGTGATTTTGGTGTTGTTGCATTTGGGCAGCCAGGAAAAGGGAACTTGCAGTTAAGTGGTCTTCTATTTTCATGCCTTTCCCCACTCCTTGGGAGCAGGGGACTTCTGAAAGTACCCTAAACCTAGATATCTATCTTGGATTCTGTTTTGCAATGTCATCCGTGTGATTTTTTTTTTTTTCATCTAACTTAATAGACCGCCTTTGTTCCTTTCACAATTGTACTCTTTCTATACTTGAGCGTGTAAATATTCATCCCAGCCTTCGTTAAGGATCAGTTCGTCTAGTTAGGACTTGGTTGAGAGAGAGTAGTCATTATCCACGTCTTTTGTTTCTTAGATACTCACAAACAAAGTCTAGGATTCTCGATTCTATTGAGAACACCCAAAATGTTGAAATGGAGTAAGTATAATGACAGTTTAAACTTCTTGATAGTGTATGTCATCATAAGATGAAGTGGTTTTGATTATGTAATGTTAAGCCCTGTGAATGGAACGGACATTTGAAGTTTCAAGTTTCACATGGGCACATTTGGATGCAACCTTTTCTAAAGAACACTTTGAAGTTCACAAGGTGATTGGATTGGATTGGATTGCTTTTAAAAGTATTTCTTGGAAATTGGATCTACTGTTCGTTTTTAGTTTTGAGTAGTTAACTGTGGTTCCGCACATCCTATGTCTTGGTGGAGACTCTAGATGAAACCCTTATGATGATGACGCAATTTAAGTACCATTGGGCCACTTTAGGGGAGGTTTTGTAAATTGCATATAAATTTGAAAGAACAACATCTAAGTTGTTAAAATTGGGAAAAAGGGTATGTGGGCATTAGGACTACTTTATGGCACTCCCTCTTTTTCTGAGTTGTTTGTGCTTGCAAATAGAAAATAAAAAACAAAACTGAAAAATGATGATGTTAATGTCTGATGATCTCGCTGATACATTAGATGCTAACTCCTTGAGGTGCATTGTCTTGATAATTGGGTGGAACTGATGTCTCAGTTTTCATATCACGTGGTTATGAGTAAAATAAATGATAAATGGTGTCTCAGATAGATTGCTGTTTTCTGCATGGTTTAGTGGCTTGTATATTGATGGATGAATCATTTTGGCTCCATTACATATTGCCTCATGGTTCGTAATGTCTGTGGCCATCCATTGGTCATGTAAATGGCCCATTTGGTTGCACTCAGCCACTCCATGCATTGGGTGATCAGTGCATGTGGCCAATGCAACAACACTGTTGGCTTCTCAAATAGATTTTAGGAGGCATTGGTAGTGGATAAGTATGTTCATGGTTTTCTGTGGTATGTGAAGGATATGACATGGGATTTTAGTATGGGCTTTTTTGGTGGGTAGCACCACCGTATTATTACCTAATTGGATAAAAGCACCACGATTTAGATAAAACCACCCACATCTTGAGGGTGCTTTTGAGGGGACTGCATTCCATCAGAAACCTAATGGTTGTCCAGTTGCTCTTCTAAAATAACATAAATGCCCTTGTAAATTTTTTAAATGATGGCCTTATCATGCATTTGAGAACCACCTCCGTAGCCAATGGAAATAGGCCCAGTCCTTGACCCAAAAGCTGTACTCACCCAAGGCTATACTCACATGTTTCTATTCCTTCACATGTTTTTCATCTTGCCAACATGTGACTATTTTCAAAAAGCATGATAAGCTTGTTGTTTTAAACTTTTTGAAGGGAGGAACTTATCAGTTGAAGCATCGAAGGAAGTGAGTGTTTTTGGAGATGTCCGATCAAAAGCCGGATTGACAGAAGGGAATCTTGTCTCCAGGGACATTGAGACTGTAGGAGAGGTATGGCTATGTGGGTTAATGTTGCACAAGCTAAATCAATGGTGGTACCTGTTGTTGAGGCAATTCTAATTATTGACAGTTGGTGATCCTTGAGGATTCACGCGTGTGAAGAAGAACCTAGAAAAGGTTATCAAGGTGATAGGAGTTGACATTAAAGAGAAGACAGTTTTGAGTCATTCTCAAATGCATTGAGGTCAATGGGAAGAAGCTCTGGTCCAAAAACATCAAAGGAGCGTCTAGGAAGACCAGAGGTTCACAGATGCTCCAAAATCTAGTATGAAGCATCAATTACGATAATTCTAGACCAAGCAAAGAGATTGGAAGGGAAGAGAACAACATCGCCATAGTTATAAAATGATTCTAATACTGTGGAATTTTAGTGGTATGGTCAGTGACGTAAAAAAACTGGCCATTATGGATACGGTGCCTAATAACAAAGCTGATGTTATGATGCTACAGGAAATGAAGGAAGAAATTTCCAGTTTGGATGTTCGTTCAATTTGGGGCATTGCTCACTGTGGGTGGGTATGCATAGGGTATCTTGGTGGCATAGAATTCTAATGTAATGTCAAAGATTAATTCTTTAGCTGGGAATTATTCTATTTATTCTTTTGAAAATGATTGTGGGGGGAAATATTTGGTGTCTAACGATGTCGTATGGCCCAAATGATCTGAGTTTGGGAGGAAGTTGCTGGTGTTCCAATGTGCTGGAATGTTCCATAGTGGCATTGGTGGCAACTTCTATGTCATCAGGTTTGCTCATGCAAAGCAGGGTGGATCATGTGTTACGTCAAGCTTGAGGGTTTTAAGGAACTCAATAAATGGGAACACATTGATCTTCAACTTCAAGGCGTGGAATGTGGTCGAACAACCAAGAAGATCCATGTACGAGCTGACTGGACATACTTTTAGTTTCTTCTTGTTGTGAGGATTCCTTCCCAGAGGCAAATCAGAAGCTTTGTTGAAGTCTATTTCTGATCACAAGCCTATTTGCCTCTCTTCAAAGCTAGAGTCATGGGGTCTCAGGCCATTTGGATTAGGAAATATGTGGTTTGAACATCCTAACTTCACTCTGTTAGTTCAAAGCTGGTGGTCTTCTCTATGATGGATGATTGAGCTGGGTTTCGATTCAGTGTTGAGCTCAAATTGCTGAAGGCAAAAGTACAAGAATGGAATAATATTTCTTTTGGTAACCTGAATGCCAAAACGGAACAGCTTAGGATGGATATTGCAACTTAGGTGGAAGATAATATCCTGTTGACCATAAATTAATAATGTTATAAATTATCAATCAATGATGTTATAAGAGAGTGATCTAGAGTGGGCTCAGTGTACGGAAGCCTTTTCGTGCACCTTGTTGCATTTGGATTGGCTGGCATCTACATCACCTATCTGGACCATTACTTAGGTTCAGTCTGCTCTTGGGTCTGGCTCCATGACTCAGTAGTAGACAGACGCTGTCTCACCACTGAGATCATGGGATCGAGTGCCCATGTGGTGAGGGTGTGTGTGTGTGTGTGTGTGTGTGGTGTGTGTGTGTGTAGGTTCATTCTGCTCTTGGTCCAATGTTCTGCTCTGTTGTAAGCATCCGTGACTAGACATCCGTGATTTTTCCATCCATGTTTTCCATGCCAATGACATTATGGTTTACATCATCAGAATGAACGGTCCATATAGATGATATGGATGCCAAGGAGTCCAAATGCAATTAGGTGTGGAAATCTTTCCATTCACTTAGCACACAAGATTGTTTCTCATGTTATAAATTAGAACCAGTGCATGATAGATATAAAACATTGCTAGAGCAATAATAGATGCTAGGAGAGAGTTTTCATAGTACATTGTATCAGGATCTGCTGATGGTTTAGACAGTCTGTGAAGTTAAGATGATATTGAGAATATTTTCTATTAGCTAATTTGAAAATGAAATACTAACACCTTTAATTTGATACTTGTTAACATGGTTTTGAGAGCTGGTCTGTTACCAGGACCTTCTTCAAGTCCATGCCATGTGAAACACTAACCGCAATACAGGGCGGTTTTCCTGTCTTTAGATACGATTGGCATTAGAAACCTTTTAGTTGCTTAGTAGGTCATTTTACGTCTGTACTCTTTCGGGAGTTGCCTCGTTTATCATCCAAACGGCATGCAAGATTCTCGAAGTCTATCCCATTTCACATTTTCTTAAAGCCTTGTA